>OV725083.1:88578650-88868653 GCA_928085145.1 Nezara viridula | reverse complement strand
AAGGTAAAATAACGAGGTTATCTAGACCAAATATTTTTTAGGCCTTTTTATGATAATATTATCTTACGATTCAAGTGAAAAGCAAATGGTTATTCATGAGTTTTTATTACCTCATTAAGTAGACAAAGTTTACTGATCTCCAGATTGAAAAGGCAACAATTCTGAGAATTTTCTTAAATAAAATATTTCTAGGTTACGATGAGATGGAGCTATTTACGAAGTTTCAGGCGGATTTTAATAATTTGATAAAAAGGGATCTGTACCACGAACTTATAATGAATGAATAAAGAAGAGAATAGTTGGGGTGATCAGTCAAATAAGAAGGCAAAAATAAATGATAATATTTATTTTGACATTTGCCGACGTTTCGACCTGAAGTTCAGACCTTGATCAGGGCTAAGAAAAGAAGCAGATAACAATAGGTATGAGAAACATGAGTAGTAGAAACAGAAAAAAGAAATATGAAGTTATATAAGAAATTAAAATAAATAGTAAAATTAAGATATTGCAAATAGAATAGTTAGATAGAAAATTGAGATATTGTAATGTCTATCAAAATGTGCAGACAACGTATAATATAATAAAGAGTTAAAACAGAGAAAAGGAATGAAAGGAAGGAAGAAAAAAACTGAGAAGGCTAAGAAACAAACTCGAGTACTACACCAAATTTAAATATTAATAGACATGAATTTCACTGATCAATGTGGTTTTACTGGATATGTAAGTACATTTCTCTCAGGTTTGGTTAGGTTATTTTCGTAGTAGGTTTTTATTTTTATTTAAAGGATTTTTTTATAAACCATTATTCATGCAGCTTGTAATAACTGCTTAACATGTTATCATGATAAGCCCTCAGTACATGTTTTAAATCTATGATGTGCTAACCTACTAAAGTGTTATTAGTTGTATTTTTCTAAATTAATCTTTTTATTGGAAGAACCATAATACAATCTGCCACAATCAAGAAAATTGGGCATTAAGGCTCTATGTTACATTTATACTCGAGTTTAATCAAAATCGTTAGAGCCGTTTTTGAGAAAATTGTGAAAATGTGTTTCTGCGTTGACATAAAGTAGCACTACCAGTTAACCGATTTTAAGGAAAAAGTTGCTGTCACATCTAAGGCATATATCTATCTTAAATACGTAATATTATTTTCGTACGACTTTTCGTTTTGAGCTAGACTGCTAACATACACATACACAGACCATTTTTCGGGACTTGGTTATTTGGACTCAGGGTACATCAAAACATGAATTTCCGGAGAAAACTCTGATTCAAAAATTTTCACGATCGCAATACTTACCCTTACTATTTAGAACATATTTAGGTAGGTGAAAGTAATAAACAATAGACTGAAAAAAAGTTTGAAGACGAAATATAGAAAAGGGAGGATATATGAAAAAAATTCAAATTGTAGCTATAATAATAAAGTCAAGAAAAAATAGTAAAAATATTATTCACTAACAGTAACATTAATTATACGATAATACGTATAACGTCATGTTAAATATTTTTTAGGTCCTTGACCGATGTTTACGTATGTTACTCAAGTTTTATAATATCCCTGACGTTTCCTAAGAAAGAATTCTTTCACAGTATTGCAATATGTGCGCGTTTCACAAACAAGATATTTAAATTCCATCTGTGCCTCGTGCAGTGTGAATCGAAAATTCAAATGAGACTACGAAGTAGCAACTTGAAATAAAAAAAAAAAAGCGATGATGATATTAAAATCTGTTCTAAGAAAAGCCGGAGGTAAACAAATAGCAGAGGTATTCCTTGTTCCCGTCCTTGATCCGACCGGAGCGCGATAAAAAGGCTCCCGAGACCGCCTTCTTTTTGCCAGAAGACCTTCAGGACCTGTTCTTCGGCCGATAGGAGACTGCCTGGGGCCTGTGGGATATTGATCTTCAACTCTGGAGCCTCTATGGAGGGCGTTAACGGGATTCCTCCAGTCTGGAATCCATTTCCCTGAGGAGGACTTTCCAAAAATATTTTTAACAATTCAGGCCTAATTGTATTATAGAATAGAAAATAAAACTTTATTCTGGGACTAAGTCCCCTTAGAATAACAAAGATGAATTAATACAAAATAAAATACAAATCTGGCCAAAAACTAACTTATAAAAATTTTAACATTATATACATTATTTAAAAAGTAGTATGTAACCACTAAGAAAAAAAAAAAAAAGATATATATATATATATATATATATATATATATATATGTCCCAAAAACAGTCAGATACCAGCTAACCTTTTACGTAAAATTACATATTATTTACAATAATATATTCACATATAGCTCATAACTTAAATACTTATTATAGATTCGACTTTTTTTTTTTTTCAACAGAAACAGATTTTACTGTTAAGAAGAATTTACATTTATTTTTTTCTGATTGAATATTTAATAGTTGACCGTTGCATTATAAAGGAAGGAGATGGTCGTGGAAACGTCGGCACCAATAAAACCTTTTATAATGGCTGCACCCTGAATATTTATCACGCTTTGATTAGTTTAGTTTCTTTTTGTTTAGTTTATATACATTTACTTTTAGCATTGTTATTATTTTGGTGTTTATTTATTGTACATAATGTGAATATACTACTCTTTTATCACTATTACTTTTGTTTTTACATGTGACAGATTGTAATATATCTCAATAAATAATTTCCGAACTTTCACTTATCCCATATATTATGTGTGTGTGTGCGAACATCCTAGCTCAAAAAAGAATAAAACTTACGAAACTGAAATTACGTACTTAAGGTCGACTGATTTCCATGGTGTTACATGTGACTTGCATAGGCGCAAAATCCGGAGGGGGGAGGGAGCGATCGGTTTCTCCCCTGCTTTTTTTTTATTTATCGAAGGTCAAAAATAAAATAAAAAGCAATAACAATTCATCTACAATAATGAATAAAATGTATAAACTAAAATAAATTAATGAAATATAAAAAATCGACAAGATGGATAAGCTAAGGTCTAGAAGTAGGCATGCAAGTTTTTACCACCCCTTATGTTCTTATATTATTCAAAATTTAATTATAATCAAAGATAATTATTATCTTCTTTTTTCTTGGAAGTTGTATGTTATTCTTTATTATTTGGCAATGATGACTTCCAATCAAACAACAATTGAATTTATTTGTTGTATTTCCAAATTACATGTTAACGTTTCGGGATATTTACTCCCATCTTCAGAACTACAATCCCAATGTTTTTTTGTTCATACATGGCTAAAAAAATTGAGTTAAAATATAGTGCATGTTACAATACATGTCAGAATTGGGTTGTTACATTAAAATTTTAATTACCTTAAAACTAATGTGCTCCATTGTCAGGTTCTAAATTCATGTTGTAATAAATTAAGGTATATAATATCCAGAGCAACATCATGCTTTTAGACCAATTATTAGTTGTCTGCCATTGTGAATACAATTTTTGTTTAATTGGCAGTCATCATTGCAAAATAACAAAAAATAATTATTATATGTAGCAATATATCTTAGGATTTTATGATTCATAGTTGTGCGTCCTTTCATATTTACGTGATGATTTTATCACATTTCCCGCGAAAAATTTGAAGCATCGGAGAAGTCAGAGTTCATCTCACTGACTCAAGCCTTCAAATAAAAATAAAAATATGTAATGTATTTAAATTGCTTTGTTAACATATTTTCAAATATAATATTACGTAAAAAATATATATAAACAGTTATATAAATTTATTCATATATATATTTTTATATATATATATATATAATATTATATTATTCGTTTTACAATAATTATGTTAATTATCACTGATAATTTTTATACATAATATAAACTACCGAGACTTTGTTTGAGGGAATCCATCGCCCCTCCATTCGGAATTGAAAGTCTGTGTCTGTGTGTATGTCTGTTTGTATGCTAATGGGAATTGGAGGTTCAAAAGGTTTCAACACATCATCAACATATTATATCAACTGCAGCATCAACGCAATTTACATAAAAAGTTTCAACCACCTAAATTAGTTTGTAAAGGTGCAGAAAGCTTTTAAATAAACTAAAAAAAAAAGTTCGGAATTTTGATCTTTTTCTGAACATTATTTTAGATGTTCGTATATTGCTCTGCCTAGACAACTGTTTAGAATAAATAATATATTTGGTAGACAGCTACAATATGGACCAATGGACGTAGCTATGTAAGAGTAAATATATAATTTTTTTTTTAAACTTATTTATTCAAAATTAGAAGAATAATAAGAATCATAAGAATCGAAGAATAATAAGTTCGATAAATTCAACCCTATGGAGTAAAGATATAAGATTAGAAACTAAAAAGAAGATATACCATTCCTTTGTAGAAAGCGTAGCCACTTTACTTCAGAAGTCTGGACACTGACAAAAAAGATGGAAAATAAGTTGCTTTCCATGGAAATGGATTTCTAGAGAAGAAGCTGTGGCATATCTAGAATCGAGCGGATCCCAAACGCAGCTATTAGAGACAAGGTCGGATGTCAAAAGAACATCCTTCACCTGATCGGGACCAAACGGCTAAAGTGGTATGGCCACTTAATGCGGATGGATGAGAACCGCTGGCCAAAGGAAATTTATAACTATATGCCACCTGAAAGAGGGAAGCGTGGAAGGCCAAAGAAGAAATGGACAGAGGACGTGGAGGAAAGCATGGCAGCCAGAGGGCTTCGTGAAGGAGATTGGATGGACAGGGAGCAGTGGCTTTTGGGTGTTGGGGATATGACTCCTTGAGTTACAGTGGGAAAATAGTACCAAGTGTATTAACCAGTGTATGTGAGATTGTTATTTACCAGCTTTCTTTTGTGTTTATTATTGTTTCATGTTTTTCGTTCTTGTTCATTATGCCTTAGTTTCGTTCGTTTTGTTGTTTTTATGTACATTTTTAGTTTTTGTGTTTTTATTTTAAAGTGTAAATAGACTTGAACTTTGTAGGTTAGGTTGAACTTGTGTTGTATAGTGCAAAGCGACTTAGTCTTGATTTGCCTTGCGGTGCTTGCTAGTTATAAGGTAAGTACTGCTATATAAAAGTTTCCTTTAGACGCACAAAGACATTTTGAAACGAAAACGTAATTATAGTGGAAGGTTATACAGGTTAGTGAAATTTTCTACTTTAATAAGACTATTACCGTTGTATTGTTTATTAAACCAGTGAGATGGAAGATTCGGAATCTCCTACCAACCTTACCCGTACTGCTAAAAGAGCTCGAAATGGTTCTCCTGACGTTAGTAAAAATGCAAAAGATGGCAAAGCAAATACGCTAGTTAGTGATGCTAGACGAATCCAGGAGAGTCTCCGGGCTTATTTAAAGCGGAACGATAAAAAATCCGTTGGGTCAATTCGTAATCATATTAGCAACAAAATACAATGTCTTGTTGATATGATAGAAACCCTTGAAGACGGAAGAAAAGATGGAAGTGTTTCATCTTTTGTAGAAAAGGCGATTAACGAGACACTTCTGTCACAGAAGGTACGTGATATGCTTACACAAATTATAATTGAGGCCTCTGTGCCGAAAGTAATTGAGGCTCTTTCAGCTACGAGTAATATATCTCAGCTTAAGCACATTTATCCTGGGTCCTCTAGAGAGCTGCAATCTACAGCTAGTGAACCTATTGGAGAGAGCTCCAGAGAGGTAGAGCAACAAATGCCAAGAGGAGATATTGACCAAGCTTTGTCTTTGGCAAACACAAGGCCTTTCGAGACAGTGGTGAGTAAACGAAATAAGAGAAAAGCAAAAGCAGCTGCTAAAAGTGAAGATGATAGCTCGAAGGAACCGAAATCAAATGAGAAGAAACCTAAAAGTATGGCAGAGATTGTAAAATCACTGCCAAAGAAACCCACTCAGACTCTGAGACCAACTTACATCACCATAAGTGGGACTGGAAAGAGTCCTGTTGATATTATAAATGGGCTACCGTCACCAAAAGAAATAGGTGTAAATGCTGCAATAGTCCGTGCGACCAAGGCAGGTTCTGTCTTGGTTCGTATGGACGACATCAATGATGCCACGAAAGTGATTGGATGGCAGGGATTGCGGGACCATGGCCTGCAAGCCAAGTTAGCTCTGAAGAAAAAACCCAGGCTGGAAATAAGGGGTGTTCCTCACACATGGAATTCAGCTGAGTTGGCAAGATTTTTATGGGAACGATTACCCGAGAAGTCGGGCCCCACTCCGCTGATCATGGATGACCTGCGGCCACTATTCTCTTCAGTGGCCAGAAACGGGTTTACTAAAAATTGGGTACTAGAGGTGCATCCAACAGTCAGGTTCTTGCTTCTCGAAATAGGAAGCCTAGACGGAGGATGGTGGACCATAACCTTTAAAGATTACGTCGATGCTCCTCGATGCAGTAGATGTCAGGGCTACGGTCACACCAAGGCCACGTGCACAGTAGATGCAGTAGTCTGCATTTGGTGTTCAGCTAGTGGCCATGTAATTAAAGAGTGTCCAAAGAAAAGAGAACAGGCTAGCCCAACCTGCATAAATTGTGCGAGGGCAAATGCTCCCGTTGTTCAAAGAAAACACAAGGCGGGTAGCAGGGAATGCCCTGTGCATCTACAGTGGGCCAAAGAGGTAGCTAAAAGAACCTTCTATGAGTAAGCTTACCATCTTCCAGCTCAACATGGGCCGCCGACACATTGTGGCAGATGAACTTCGTGTTCTCTCCCAACGATACGACATAATGGCGGTCCAAGAACCGAGCTGCCGTGGGAACATAGTCACGGGGTTTGGCCTTACATCGAGGGTTATCGCCTTGAGCAGTGGAGAGAGGAGGCCCAGGGCTGCTATAGTGGTTAATAACCCAAACCTCGATGTGATGGATCTGAGGCAACATACTATGGCGGATTCCGTCGCTTGCTATTTCAAGTGGGGTAATGTAGCTTTTACGTTAGTATCAGCCTACCTACCTGATAGCAACGATATTGACGAAGACATATCCGCTATGGAGATGATCACGGCTACCACCAGAAATGTGATCATATGCTCAGATACCAACTCCTGGAACACGGTCTGGGGATCCAATCAAACGAATAGAAGAGGCGCAAAGCTAGGCGAATTTATTTCGCGGAACCAGTTAGTAGTATTAAACAATCCCTCTGCTACCCCTACGTTCTCTAGCGCTAGGGGGCAGAGTTGGATTGACGTTACACTTGCAACGCCATTAATAGCCAATCGCATCGTTGATTGGACCCTCCGATCTGAGACGAGTTCCGACCACCAAGCGATATCCTTCAGGCTGGTGGAAAATTCAGAAAGTTCCCACGGTACTGCCAAGGGTTATCTAACCCGAAGGGCAGATTGGAATGCCTTCCGGTCGACGCTGGAGGGAAAATTGGTAGATGATGAATGGGATGAAGCGGAAATAGAACAGACTGATGACCTGGATTACAGGGTGTCTAGGATCACTAATATTGTCTGTGATGCCGCTGAGGAATCCCTTCAGCACCGGAAGGCGAAAGCTCGACCTGTTCCATGGTGGACGCCGGCCTTAACAAACCTTAAGAGAGAGCTCTACAAGGCACGGCGGTTGTATCAGAGGTGTAGTTGCGACGAGAGGCGCTCTACACTCCGTGATCAGTACAAGTCCAAGGCCCGGGTGTACCGAAACGAGGTGCGTTCACAGAAGAAAAAGTCCTGGGATGAGTTCATTGTTGAAGAGTCCACGAAGAATCCCTGGGGTATTCCTTATAGGGTAGCCATGGGGAAGTTTAGTACGCAGCAAACATTGGCAGCCCTCAAGCACGGAGACGTTCAGGCAACCAACTTCGAGGAGGCAGCCGAAATCTTCATTGCGAGGACGTACCCCAGGGATGATCCGTCTCAAGACAGCGATGAGGAAAACTTCGTGAGACGCACCACGGCATACCCACCGGATACGGACTTGTGCCCACGATGGGACATATATGATCTCCGTATTGCTGTGGATAAGCAGAAAATCGGTCGTGCTCCAGGACTCGATGCTATAGATGCGGCGATCCTAAAGAGTAGTATTCCCTACATTGATGAGAGACTTTTGGGAATATATAATGATTGTCTGGAGAGGGGATACTTTCCCAAAACCTGGAAGATCGCCGATTTGAGACTCCTCTACAAGGGAGGGAATAGGGATAAACAGCTCCCCAAGTCCTATAGACCAATATGCCTCCTCCCTGTGATGAGCAAGGTCCTGGAGAACCTTATCATGACCAGTCTAGCACCAGTTCTTGCCAGAGCAAGTCATCCACGGCAATACGGCTCCACTAAGGGGAAGGGAACCGCTGATGCCCTGCTGAGAGTACGTGAAGACGTTGAACTGAGGACGGAGCGGTATGTCATGTTGATGCTATTCGACATATCCTCCGCCTTCGACAGCGTCTGGTGGCCTCTTGTGCTCCAGCAGCTGCAGAAATATGATGCTCCCAGTAACTTATATGCCTTGATAAGAAGCTACTTACAGGATAGACGTGTTAAGGTTCGTGGCAGTTCTTATGAGACTGAAGCTTTCATAGAGAGGGGATGTCCTCAAGGATCGGTACTTGGTCCAGCTTTATGGAAGCTCGTTTTTGATGAGTTATTGGGAGTGTTAGAAGAACAGCGGTTCCCTGCCACTGGATACGTTGACGATTTGGCAGTAGTGGTGGCCTCCAATAGCATAGCCGGCTTAAGACAAGAAGCGGAACGATGCGCCAACTTGGTCGGAGAATGGTGCGAGAGGAAAAAGTTATCAATGGCCGCTTCAAAGACTCATACAATTGTCATGAAAGGGAAAACTGACAGGGCTCACCCTATTAACATAACGGTTCAAGGTTCGAGAATACGTCCAAGTGAGGTGGTCACTTATCTAGGCGTAAAATTTGGGAAAAAATTCAGCGTTACCCCTCACTTGGACTATCTTAAAAACAGGGTGGCCCTATCTTTGAACGGTCTCAGTCGGGTTGGGGGCGCTTTCTGGGGCCTCAGATACCCAGCAACCTTAACAATTTATAAGGGAGTGATTCTGGGTATCATGAGGTACGCGTCTCCCGCCTGGAACCAGAACCTCTCGCACCGACAGAAGAGTAAGTTGGCGACAATACAGCGAACGGCATTGTTGCGGGTCACCAGGTCGTATCGAAGCGTATCCCATGAGGCGGTGCAGGTATTAGCAGGAGGGGTACCTCTCGACCTTCTCCTGCGAGAAGATATGATGAGGCACATATTTAAGAAAAACGGCTCAGCAGGTCTACCGGAACATCTTAAGGTGAGAATTGACGAGAATCCTTGCAAATGGAAAAACATTATACGGGACGACACATTGGAGGAATGGAACCGGCGATGGGTGATAACCCCCAAAGGATCTACCTTGAGGAAGTACTTCCCCACCGTCCGGTCACGTTTAAAAGCAAGGTGGATCGTCCCAGACTATTGGATCTCGCAATTTCTCACAGGCCATGGGGGCTTTCGAGCAAAGCTTCATTGCCATGGGATGGACATCGACCCCCTATGCCCTAGCTGCGGTGTTCCGGAGACTGCTGAGCACATCATAGTGGACTGCACCGCCTTTGAAGAACTAAGGGCTAAGTTACTGAGGGAAACCGGTCTCTACATTCTCACAGAGAACGATTTTCCTCAGTTAGTCACTGCGGAAAACTACCCGTACTACAAAGATTTTGTGTACGGGTGGAAAGTCGCGGTGGGGCCAGCCCATTTTAATTTAAGAAGAGGAGGAAGAGGTACTATACCATTGGCGTGAAACGGATGAGGAAAGCACCCATGAAGAAAGAGGAAAAAATGAAGAAAGAGCAGAAGAACGAGATTCATTTGCAGCAGTGAGATGTTGAGCTGACCTGCCTAACATCTTACTATTGCAGACACCCGTATTGCCTACTAGGCACGGCAGGGTTGATAAATAAATAATAAAATGACTCCTTGAGTTGTGCAAAACCCAAATAAAAAAAAATAAAAATTTATTCAAAATTATTACAATCTATCACAATTAAGGACATATATAATAGTGTTCAGAGAGCACATTCACACTCTATTTACAATAAATAAAAATAAATAATACAGAAAAATAAAGATACTAAAAGTAAATCTATATAAACAAAAGAACTAAACTAATCAAAATAACCTATAAAACACGAGCATACTTTTATACAATATTTACAGAATACATTCACTCAGGTGAACTCCGAGGCAAGCCTTTCTCCCCACTCATGGAAGGGAAGGCAGGACTCGAGGAGATCTCAGTGCCTCTTACTCAGTCGCATTATTGGTAGTAAGGACCAGTATAGCCTGAGGAGAGGCGGAATAATCACACATACATGGCTTGAGTGACCATTGCCAGAACTCCAATATATTCTTACAACAGGCCTCTAGGCCACTGCCGCTTCAACCTTCGAGGAGGATTTTAGGGATGGGTGGAGCTAGTGTACAAGGGATTGTGCAAGAGGATTTGTAAGATTCTCATGAAATTTTGAAAATTTTCCTTGGATAAGGTCTAGGACAAATGGGATATTAAAGTCATGACGTAGGGTTTTGTTGGTTACATAAATAGTTTTTTTAGGGAGAAACAAAAATGATAATCATTTATAATACCTCAACAAACCCTTAAAAAACGAATTTTTATAGCGATTGAAAAATTGTCTGCACTTAATTTTAGCCCTAACTGTACCCTTCGAACATAAAAATTGTTAGAGATTTAGTGGTCAGTATACTACACGTAAGGAACATAACAGACATCTGCAAAAAAAACAAAAAAAAAAAAAAAAAACAGGACTAAAAATATAAATGATTAAAAAGTTTTTCTTAATTTCTTGTTTTAAAAGAATTGAAATCTAAAAGTTATCTATGCGGGCTTAGAAGAGCCGGTTATTCAGCTTTCTAATGGTTGTACTAACGTTGAATTCGGAGAAAATTTGGAGGAGTTATAAATAATTTAGTTATCGGCCAGAAAAAAATTGTCTTAGGCAAATCAAGTATCATATTTTGCAATTTCCAACAAAAGTTCGTATTTAAGAGTTTTAAAAGGACACTAAAAACAAATCTCACTTTTTCACAACAATAAATTACTTGTTCTACTTCACTGGGACCGTCTTTCGGTTTTCCTAATTTATAATTTATTTAATAGAATATTCAATATATATATATATATATATATATAAACCATGAAACCTAGAGTAAGCAAACTCAAAAATGGATAACATAAATTTTGTTTAGAATTATTTAAAATATTTTTTCTCGGCTCCTATGTCCATCCATCTATTAGAAGAAACGCTGAGGCCTCAAACTCTTAACGGATCCAGGATTTAATTTTGGAGGGGTTCTTCAGCCCGAAAGCTTTTATATACCGAGTATTTCAGGGTTAAGTGGCCAAACTGAAAATATGAACTAAGGACCTCAAAACAAGAAAAAAAAAATTCCTCTGAAGGTATGTCCGCGAACGCTTTGGTTAGGAGATATTCACACCTAATGATTTTCATTGTTATGAATTATTTACGTTATATGAAATAAATAAAACCTATTTATTTGTTCTAACTACTTTATTAATTAAATGTAAACATTAACATTCATATTAAATGTTGTTCAAAATGAAGGTATGTCCACCTTAACTCAATGCGGGCACATTTCTGGAATTTCCTAATAATGATTACTATGATTTAGTTGAACATATTCCACTACAACTGAGAAGGGACATGTGGCTTCAATTAGATGGTGGTCCTGAACATTACGGAAGGGGTCCAAGACAATGGCTAAATGTTAATTATCCCAATCAATGGATTGGCCATGCAGGACCAGTGGCTTGGCCTGCACGCTCTCCAGACCTGACACCACTGGATTTTTTTGTTTGGGGTGACATTAAACAATAAGTCTATGAAAGTCCGCTGAATGACCTTAATCCCTTACGAAGGAGGAATTAGTTAGAAAAAAGTATCGAGAACTAGGAATAAAATAGTTAGAACAAATAAATAGGTTTTATTTATTTCATATAACGTAAATAATTCATAACAACGAACATCTTTAGGTGTGAATATCTCCTTAACAAAGCGTTTGCGGACATACCTTCAGAGGAATTTGTTTCCTTGTTTTGAGGTCCTTAATTCATATTTTCAGTTTGGCCACTTAACCTTGAAACACACTGTATATGTGTGTAGTATTACTTTGTAGTAACGATTATTACTTTGGAAGAAGAAGAAAGATCCTAATATGAAATGGTGTTTAAGTGATCCTTGATTCCATTAAATGTAATTAATTACACGAACAATAATACTTTTATAGAGTTAATGTTTAATATTTTTTTCTTAAGACATGGTTAGATTTTACCATTTTGTGGAGCGCCGTTGATTCGCCTCTGAGGTCCAATATGTTTAGATGTAGTATATCAAAAAAAAAAAAATTGAAATCGGGTGACCCACTGACTGTATTCTCCCTTTGTTATATATATCTATATATTGTTTATTGTAAATTAGACATATTTACCTTGTTTGTGTTGGAGCAAAATGTGAAAATTTAGCCATAAAAGTGAGTTTTGGCGGGGTGTTTATAGACTTACCTGAGTTTTGAGTTTAGGACCGAGCTACCTGCTCCGACCTAGGACTGGACTTAATCTTTTGCCACTCCAATATACTTCAGCCCACTTTTACGATTGCTCACAGATGTGTTCGAGTTCCTAAGCTGCTATTGAGTTTTTACAGCTCTATACTCTCATAAAAATAAAGTTATTTAATAATTTAACTTCTTTGTTATCAAGTATTCATTGTAGTTATTAGTCTGTACATCATACAGGGTGGCGTCCGACCTGGAAAACCTGAAAAAAAAAATGGGAAAAATCTGGAAATTTTCAAAGAGGGAAAACTTTTTTCCAGAGTCAGAGAATTTTTTTAGTTAATAAGGTTTTTTTTTTTCAAATTGGAAATAAATATACAGTGGCCATCGTTTATAGTTTATAACCTTGAGGGGGAGGGGGAGGATAGGGTAAACTTAGTAATACGCTCGATATATTCATCCACCTTTGATTGTCAATAACGGCACAAGTCGTTATATTGAAATCAGACAAGGGTTCTGAACAGAATTTAAGCAAAATGGACTTAAAACAGTGATTTTTTGAAAACAAAAACATAACAATATTATTTACTATTTGCAATATATACATGCATTGGTTCGATCGATCCGTGGTGCTCCTTAAAAGAGCATTCATTAACCAGAAATGTCACAGTTGGTATCATATGGATAATTACTATGCTGTTTATTGTAATTAAAGGAACTAAATTACTAATGTGAAACTATATTATTATTAGAATTCTCGGTAGCTAATTTTATTTTATATTAAAAAAAAAAAAAAATCAGTCAGCATCAATTTTTAGCTCCTCTCAGTTTATGAAAATAAAATAAAACCGATAAAAAATAAATTCTTAAAAGTTATGTTTTCTAAAATAAAAAATCCTAATCAAACTTAAAAAACTTATTTTTTTTTGTTTTACTTAAATCATTTTATAGTCAATTTTCTTTCATGTATAATAAATAAATTTAGTTACATATCATACATTTTTAATATTTGTGTCCTCAGGAATATTTTTCAGAGAAGATTATTAACCGTTTGGTAGTCATAGGACGTAGATTATTAGTATTGTCGATTTTCAAATTGTTTTATTACCCACGTTTCAACTCATTCATGTGAGACATCAACAGGGCTGAAAATAATATCAGAGAGCTTAGAAATTTAGATTTTAAATATTATTGAATACTATTGTTGAAAGTAAAGCCCATTCTTTTCAATCACTTCCATCTATCCTTCTACCAATAATTGCATTTGATGCCTGGTACCATTCCTCTGCTTTTCAAAGTCAAAGAACTCTACACATCCAATTTTTACGTCTAAATAATTATTATAGATTCGACCTTTGTATCAATTAGGAACCAAATGAGTAAAAATTGAACCATTTGAAAATAATTTGCTTTAACTCAACATGAAACTGAGTAGCCCTTATATCATAGATAGACCTCTTTTTATCGAAATATTATCATTCGCCTGAAACTTCGTAAATAGCTTCATCTCATCTCATCATAACATAGAAATATATTATTTACGAAAGTTCTGGGGTTGGGGCGTTTTCAATCTGGAAGTCGACAAACTGGTATCTTTAATTAGGTACTAAATTTAATCCACTTGCTTTCCACTCTAATCGTAAGATTATATGATCTAAAAGTCGAAAAAAAAGGTGGCATTCAAAAATGTTCCATTTGGCGTGACTTCCATCTCCGAAAAAGTTAAAACAACGGGGTTATAACGTAACAATATTTTTGTAGGTCACTTTTTTTCGGTTTTGTCTACATGTTATCTTACGATTCCCTTGTAAAGGAAATGGGCATTCGTGAGTTTTTAATACATAAGTAAATAAACAAAGTTTGCCGATCTCCATATTGAAAACGCCCCAAATCTCAGAATTTTAGTAAATAAAATTTGTCCATTTTGTTATAAATTAAAGTTAAATATTCAAATTATAATATTTGTAAAGATCATACACAGGATGTAAATAATCAGAAAGAAGTCATTTTATGATTTTGTTACGTTTCCGACTTATCAACCTAAATATGCCCTGATGATGACCCACGTGTTTGAGTTGAAACGTCGGCAACATTACAAGTTATTAATTCACTGCTTCCTGATTATTTATTGCCTGTGTGATATAAACACTCGATTACCTTCCTTGTAGCAGTGTAAATATTATAGTTTATTGTTCCTACTCAGTTTTATCTTATTCATTCATGTTGTAATATTGTATACCGTTTAATATGATGATGTAATAAGTGGTTTTAAGATATTTTTCAGATTTAAAAATTGTTTTTCTATTTTGACATCCGGGCTCTGCTGATGAATGCTTTTTGTTCTTTTCGTTGCTCCACACACCCAGAGAATTCATTGTTACAGTGTCGGTAGACTTCAAAGGAAGTGGGAAATATACTTTCTCATAGAATGACGGTGTTTACTGTACCTCCTCGTAAAAAAAGATATAAAAAAAAATCTCAAGAACCCTTCAGGAAAAGTAATAAATGGAAGGGGCTGTGACAGTTGTAGAAGAGGTCCTACCTAGGTCAAGTACCCTGGAATGGCTCCATGCTGTCTGGTCGGAACTCCAGGTGCCAGACTGCATGTCGCCTCCACACCTGGTCCTCGTCGGCTATCTTCAGAGGTGGCCTAAGGATCTCAGGACAATAAGTGCGAGGCGGAGGGTGGTCGAGCGTGATTGGGCCCACTGGAGAGGCAAGTCTTTGCAAGGGGCACTTGAAGCCCAGGACTAAAAGCAGGATCGGTGCGCATTCTTATTTGAAAAGCTTTTCCATGTAAATATATTGCTGATATGGACAGGTTTCGAAAGCCGGCGACTTAGGCCAAGTACCTGAGGGTGACCCAGACAGCGTGGTGCCACTGCAATGTACTTAAGCCACGAGGACATTCCTCAACTATCAGAGTTCATTCCAATTTGTTATTTTCTCTAAAGCTTCATTGGCAGTTGTTATTTCATACTTTAGTATTATGACAACAAATTTTTATTTTTCAAAAGTACAAAACTTAATAGCAAGGAGTTGACTAAAATAATTATGTCAATTTCATTTGGATATACATCATCATTGATTAAAAACATAAAATATACAAATGTGTGGATGTATACATTTTGATCACTGATACAATACAATGGAATAATAATACTATTAAAAAACTATTGCGTGTTCTTAAGACTACACGATAAAAGTGAAAACATTTAACGAGGCGGGATCATTAGAGGATCCAGGATTTAATTTTGGAGGGGGAGGCTTCAGCCCGAAGGATTCATATATATAACGATAATTAATTTGAAAATAAAAAGAAAGTAACTAACCACCCATATAACATGGTGTCTTAATGTAATTACAGGAACAATAATAGTTTAAGAGATGGTTTTTAATATTTTTTTTTATATAAAACATGGTTATATTTTACCATTTTTGGGGGGAGAGGAGGAGGTTTCAGCCCGAAAGCATCCTGCTCTCCCCGTAGATTCGCCACTGGATTTTAAAATTTTTTTTTTATTTAATTTTTTACTTATGCCAAAGTTTCAACCCAAACAATGTGGTTCATCTCCAGGGCGTGGATTTATTTACCAAATTTATTTATTTGGCAGAAAATACATGTTTTTTTTCTTTTCTTTTACTTACAAAATTTTCTTATTCACAATGCCATTTACCTTAACATCGTGCTACCTTCACCATAAAAGAAAAAAAAAAAAACTAAACAATAAAAATAATAGCAAAACAAAATAAAAATATAAAGATATTTTAAGACAGTACTCTGCACTTCTGTACTTTTGTGTTTCAAGTCCAGTACTTGAACACCCTCATTGCTCAAAGCACGCCCTGAAGATGATCCACATGTTTGGGTAGAAACGTCTATGTCACGGTTATAAAAATTCCATCAATCAGTAAAAAATTTATTTTATTTACCAGATCGCTATCTATTTTTTACCGGATATATCTTTGCCAGTTTTGAATCTATATTCTAAAAACAATCGCACCATTAATCGGTCAAATTGTTCGTTACTTTTTTTCTCAAAACTATGACTGCTGTTGATTTTTGGTAACTATTTCCCGTGAAAATTCCTTTACTTCACGTAACGTCACAATTATAATATTTTTTGAAGACAGTTTTTGATACACGTTATAATTACAGCTTTTATCCTGACATTAGTTAAAACTGAACTGAGAAATATTGTTAAAGTTTTCTTGTAATCTTAATAAGTAAAGATAAACAAAAACATTCAATGGAATCAACATTATCAACATAAGAATCAAAAGAAATTGGTGATGCCATTTCTAGGAACGCTACTGTGTATATATGTATATATTTGTACTTTTTTAGTACTATTCGACTGTATTTTATGTACTGTTTTTTACTTTTTTCTACCAGTTTTCAGTACTTAAATAAACCATGTATGTCACACTAAGCCGATTTGGAAATAAGGAATACATACTGTAACAACACTTGCGGATCCAGGATTTAATTTTGGAGGCTTCAGCCCAAAAGATTTTTTTTTTCATATATATAACGATAATTAATTTGAACAAAAAAAGAAATAAATGAACTATATGAAATGGCGTTTAAGTGATTCTTGAAGTCCTATTAAATGTAATTACACGAACAAGAATACTTTAAGAGATAGTTTTTTCTATAAAACATGGTTATATTTTACCATTTTGGGAAGGAGGGGGAGGGAGGCTTCAACCCGAAAGTCCCCCCCCCCCCCCCGGAAATCCGCCTGTGTATGACAATACTATACGATATAATGTAATTTAATAAAAAAAATATATAGAGTTATTGTTATATTTCAAAAACTTTTAATTACAGGTTCCAGAAACCTCTACACAAAACTGCAGCAGTCTTCAAGAAGTATTCCTCAAAAGATCATCCGATTTCAACGCAGTCTCCGAGACTATCTTACATCATAGCGGCAGCGAGGTAAGAATTATTTATTTATTTATACATGTTTTGGGCTCTTCAACCACTTGGGTCATTTTCGCCCTATATTACAGTTTGATGAATTACTACACACATAACTCAACTATAGCTAAGAAATACAATTTAAAGTTTGAAAAGTTAAGAATAATTACAGATGATTATGATAGTACAATTAAACTAAAATTATAAAAATTGAAACTTAAAGATTTAATAGAAGATGAGATAACAGAGAAAATAAAGATTAATGATATTAAGAATAAAAGCTAAAAAATACATTTTTAAATAATAAAAATTAGTACTAATAGAGGCGAAGTTAAAGAATACAGTTTAAACATTAGAAAGTACAAGAACCATTAGAATTAAACACTAAGGATTAGAGAATGATAAGCTAACAGTTAACAAGGACATTTAAATAAAATGTTAATGATTTCAGGAATATAATCTTAAAATACAGTTTAAAAAACAGAATTAATATCAAAAGAAGAAAAGTTAGGAAGTACAATTTAAATATTAAAAATTACGAGAAGAAAAATTGAAAAACCATTATAGTTAAAAGTTATGATTAAAAGAGAAAAAATTAACAGGTATATTTACAAATTAAAGAGGAACTTACAAACTTAAAAAACTTAACATTTACAATTACAAGGTGTGATTAAATTTTGTTAAATATTTTGATTTCCTTAAGGAACAATATTAAGTTTTTAATAGCATTGGGGTCCTTTTGGAGTGATTCTTCAAAGCTATTTCTGAGAAGATATTGATGAGGTAAGAATTAATTGTAATTATATATATTAGAATTGTAATTATATATGTATGTAATAATACTTAAAAAATAAACCATAGTAATGTTTAGTATTGAAAATGATCTTTTGTTAAAAGCTTCATTAACAGTTACTGAATAGACAATACCACTACATCTGTATGAACGAGAGAGACAATTGGCTAGAAAATGAAATAACTTATATATTTATATAATAATATAAAATTCCCATGAATTATTGATTTTATTTTATTATAATACATATTTATTCATGTTACAGGGCTGAGAACTTCTGGTATCCCTCGTGTGCCGCGAGGTTAGTGGAACAAGTTATGCACTATGGTCCATATAGCTCAAACAATATTAAGTTATCATATGCTCTTTTAAGAAATTAAGATTTTATTTATTTATTTACTTATATTATTCATACTATTTTATTTCTCTTACATTACATGTTTATTGTTATGAGTTAATTTTATATCTCTAAAATTATGTTTGATTTGGACCGTAGTACCTGCCCATTTAGGACATTGCATGTGCATGTGTCTTTTTTGCTTGAGAATTTTTTGTTCATGGTCATAATCTGGAGATTTAGAAATTATATTTTTACTGTATAATATTTCATTATACTGTGATATTTCATTTAAACCTTTTTTTTATGTAATTGTAACTTATAAATACATTTTAATTCTATTAATCCGTGGTACAGATCCCTTTTTATTAAATTATTAACATCCACCTGAAACTTCGTGAATATCTTTATCTCATCGTAACCTACAACTATTTTATTTACAAAAACTCTTGGAATTGGAGCGTTTTCAATCTGGAGATGGGCAAACTTTGTCTATTTAATAAGGCACTAAAAACTCGTAATTATCCATTTGCTTTCCACTTTAATCGTAAGATAATTTGACCACAAAATCGAGAAAAATGTGGCCTACAAAAATATTGGACCATTTGGCCTGTATAACCTCGCTATTTTGACATTTTGGGGGTGTAGGTCACGCCAAACGGCTCAATGTTTTTGAAGGCCACATTTTTTCTCGATTTTGTGCTAAAGTTATCTTACGATTGAAGTAGAAAGCAAATAGGTATTTACGAGTTTTTATTACCTAATTAAATAGACAAAGTTTGCCGATCCGATTGAGAACTTCCCAATTCAGAGAATTTTCGTAAATATAATCATTGTAGGTTACAATGAGATAAAGCTATTTACGAAGTATCTGGCGGGTGTTAATAATTTGATAAAAAGGGATCTGTACCACAGACTAAAATATATCCTGTTTAAGGATTTAATTTTTTAAAAATATTTTTATCTTACACGTTGCAACTGTTGGATAGTTTAAAATTAAATTCAATATTAGATAAATAAAATTTTTAAATTTAATAAATAAATTATTTCATGATTAAGATAAGATTAAGTATAAAGTTGCTTAAGATGAGGTGGTAGACGAATTCCTTAGTGGGCAGTCTTAGAAGCATGTAGCATGTGCATGTAATATATATATATATATATATATTTTATATGAACTTCGGCGACCTCCTCTCACAATCGCTAGGTTTATTTATTATAGTAACTTTTAACTTTAATGTTAAAATTTTGTGCTTAAGACAGATTGTAATATTTTTCAATAAATAAGTTTAAGAAAAAAATGTTAAAATTTAAATAATTTATTTTTTTATAATTCAACTTCTTTAAAATTGCATTAAAAGATTCACTTCTTAAATTTACAATCAATTAAAATATTGATATAAATCATTAGATTCATTTGTGATTCAAGTGATTACACGATTATAGAAAAGGAAATATTCAATGAATTTCAAACTATATTTTAATATATCTTTCATTTATTGTCATTTAAGTATTAAAGTTAAATATAATTAAATTGCTGTTAATATTCATCAATTTTATTATTTTTATGTGAGAGTCGAGGTTTTCAGGGTCTTCAGTCAACAGCACCAGGCTCCTCTCATTACACACACAAACAAATTTCTTATTGGATACTTATAAATTTTTCTTAGTTTAATTATCTTTTTTCCAAATTGATGAAACGTTTATACATTTTTTTTTGTATTTAAATGTAAATATTTTTCTGGCAATTTAAAATTTTTATAATTCATTTTAACATTACAAAATAACTAGGACAATATTTTCATTAGCTTAGAAGTAACTTTTTTTTTAAATTATAAATAATTATAAAATTTGATTAATTGGTACACATGAGAGTGGAGAGCGACATTCTGGCAGAGCAGCACTACATAAATATATGTAGAAACATAAAACGAGTGAGTACGCATGCTATTTTTTGTTTGTTTTTATTATTATATTTTGTATATATTACATATTTTATATGTATGATTAATTATGTACACATTTTATATACTTAGGAAGGGGGTGTTTTATTTTTTATTTATTAAACTATCGAGTAATTTACTCGTGTTCCATCACGCCAATAAGCAATTTATTAATATGACGATAGCCCAATAGTCGAAATCCGACCACAACAATTATTGAACATTTGAGGAAAACATAAATGAATTTGCACGTGTTCATAAATTTGTTTCTATTGTTATATGTCGGTACATTCACTTTTAAATGTACACTAGTTGGCCCATGCGAATAATTCGCAGAACATTTTGTTTAGTGAAGAAATATCAAAACAATTTGGAATCGATGACAATATTCCATATAACATAATAGACCAAAATATTTTTCCAAATTGTTTTGCCTAGGACCCATTTTTATTAAGTATACCAAAACTAATGGACTGTATCTTTGTTAATAATTGTCTGATTTTTACGATAGTTATTTCTTTTTTAGGTAATTTAGTAATCTTTCTAATTATCATGGTTACAATCAAGAAAAAAAAATGCATAATTTTCGAGTTATTCGCAAATAAAGTTTCTTTTCCTTCATAACTTTTTTTCCAGAAATTTCAGGGGGATGGAATTTTTCGCATGTGAAGGAGAAGAATATCATCAAAATGAGTGGTCAATAATTAGATTTGATGAAGAATTGACGAAGTTATGGCGTACCAACAAAAAAAAAAAACCTTTTAGAAATAATATATAGGATACGAAATCAGTGCATTGTCATTTGTTTACGTTTTGAGTTAGAGGCAAATAAAAATGTTCCATTGTACATTATTATTTTAAAAAATTTTTGAACCCACTTTCCTCACTCTGTGAAAATTTGAGCAAAAAAAAAAATATATTATTTTTTGGGAGAAAAAGAAAATTAGTATTTTTGAGTGTTTTTCCAGTTTCGAAATATCAACCTGAATTGTCTTTACTTTTTGCACTGGGGATAGATCTTTCTTGCTTCAACAGATGAATTTTTTGTTAAAGTAGAATTTTGATGCATTTTCCTGTCTGTGAGATCATAGAGATGATATTAAACAAATTAATAATAATAATTGTATTGTTATATAATTGTTCGTAAATTTATGAATGTAAAAGATTAATTTGTTTAGCCTAACCTTGACTTGGTAATTGGCTGTAACCAGCAAATGCTGTGAACCAAGGGATTTCCCTAAATAATAATATTATACGCATAATATTATATACTATATTATATTTATTATATGTGAATGACAAAAGATTGTCAGGAATTTCAATCGACTATTTACCCATCTCTATATTACATTAAATTCATTGAAATAGTTCGACTGGGCTTAAATGCCGCATTTTCAAAATTTCTTCCTTCAAAGTACCTTTCTTAAAAATCGGAGACGTTTATACAGAAATTGAATTACTGAAGGAAGCTGGTCGACTGTTCTAAATATCATGGGTGCCAACGTTTCAACCGAAGTATTTGGCTCATCTTCAGGGCTGAAAATTTTTTAAATACAATCAGAGATATAATATTATACGACCGATAATGGTAAATAATAAACTATAGTTATTTGATGGTACACGAATCTTAACTATTATTACAATACACAATATTAAAATGTTTAATGACTGCATCCTATTTATTTATCACCCATTCTACAGAAATTGTGTAGATGGATGGAAACTTCACAGTGAAGTAATTGCTAATTATTTAAATTAAACATTTATTTAGTTATCGCTTCGTATTAAACAAAAAATTACTTAAAAAACGCAAAAACTTCTAGTTTTTTGCCGATAATCGGACTATTGTTTATATAATTTTTTTTGTAGCTCCTATAAATATTTCCCTTTACTTCACGGGTATCCTGTATATATATTTCTCTGATTGTTTAATTGAATTATAATAAATTTATCAAGTTTAAGAAATAACCTCTTGCTAGTCGCGTAGAATAAATAATAAAAGAAAGAAATAACATTTAAAAGCCATCCTTTTATTTTTTTATCAATGTTTAAAGACATTTCATTCTTTTAAACTATTCAACCAGGTTACCAAGAAACTTGATGCATCGGTAGCGGTTTTCTTCTGTGCCTTGAGGATCTCAAAGGACCTTTTGTCTATTTGTCGCCTGGATTTTCGCTGCCTGCTCTGAGAGCGTTGGTCCTTCAAGAACACTTGTCCTTTGTCCTGAGATCCTTAGGCCACCTCTGAAGATAGGTCGACAAAGACCAGGTGTGGAGGCGACATGCAGTCTAGAACCTGGGGCACCACCCAGACAGCATGGAGCCATTCCAGGGTACTTGACCTATGGGCACCTTCTGGAATTGCCCCAGCCCCTTCCGTTTATTACTTTCCCTGGAGGCTTATTGACAGTTTTTATTTCATTTTACGAAAAGGAAATGCTACGAGAAAGGCTTGTTTCTTTTCTGAAACCCCTTTTACGGCCCAATACTGGCTGGGTAGGAATGAAATTCCTAGTAGAGCTAGGACCAGAAAAAAACAAGAAAAAAATATGTTGTTTTTTTCCACTTCGTTATTTATCAAGTACTCAAAACAGAGGCATACTTAGCAATTGTGTGGGACGAATATTTCAAAGAATGTAAAACGTGCATGCCAAGAAAATCAATATACTTTCATTTTTATTAAGCACTAGCTTTACCCGGCCACGCGCTGCTGTGGCTTAGCCTGGCAAAATGAAAAAGAAAGAAAATAGAAAGCACATATGAGTAGATTAATAGCAAAGGACATCTGCCACTTTTAAAAGGTTAAAAGGTTTTAAAAACTAATTCTAATGATTTTTTTTCTCATGATTCAAATTGAACATTCATAATCATCTGAGTGAATACGCCGTCATTCATAATCATCAGAAACAGTCTGAGTTGAACTTATAAAACTAAAATAAAAAATTAATATAAAGAACGTATAATAGTATTGACCTACATAAGGAAAATCATATAACTTCTTCAAATGATAATTTCAATTACTGTAGTAATTATAAAATTTTCGATTAATCAATATAAACAAAAAAATGCTTGCCTACCTTCGGTAGAGAGGAAACAAAAGGAAATGGCCTTTTCTGAAGAGAAAGCAGTAAATGTTTAAAACTCTATAACTCCGACTTCGATGATTTTTTATTTTGTCAGCAATTCAAAAATCTTTCATATAAATATGGGCATTATCGTCGAAAATTCTGTACTTTTTTAGTTATCGTCAAATAAAATATTGAATTCATCGTAACATTTTTCAGCTTGTTTTCGGGAAAGTATGTTATACACATAAATTAAAAGGGTTTCAAGGGAAGACTTTAGCCAAGTTTCGTTAAAATCGGTAAAGCCGTTTTGGCGCTACAGTTTATAGCGACACATTTTTTTGCGGCTTTGAACAGAAAAACATTTACATTTTTATTTTTTTTACATATATAAAATTATCGTAAGACAGAAAGTACTATGCCAGAAACCTTCCCAGGAGTGTACGGAACAACTTCCTAAGGTTTCATGGCGATCGGATGAATGGTTTAGTAATGCACAAAGGACAAACAGACAGGCAGACAGACATACATTCATTTTTATATATATAGATTATTATATAAATAGGCAAAGACAAAACATTTAAGTACACTTTTCTATCAACCCATTTTCTTTTCTTTATTAATTCGACTTACCTATAAATGCAATATATAGGTAAGGGGAAGTATTGCGATCGTGAAAATTTTTGAATCTGAGTTTTCAACGGAAATATAAGTCTCCTGAGTCCAAATAACCAATGCCTGCAAAATGGTCTGGATGTGTGTGTAAGTATGTGATCAGTTTAACTCAAAAACATAAAGTCATATGAAAGTGGAATTTCATATTTAAGGTTTGTATATACCTTGTTTTGTATGTTACAGCCACTTTTTTTGTCAAAGTCGACTTACCGGAAGTGGAATTTTATATAATTGATTTAATATATTTTTACGATTTTCTCAAAAACAGCTATATTAAACATAGTATATTAGTTTATTATTAAGCAGTTTTTAAAATAATGTAGCTTTTATTCTCATTGGTATTCTATAACAGGGCTTAAATGGCCAATTTTCAATATTAGCTTCCTCTAAAGTACCTTTAATTTTTACTTTCACTTACCTATATATGTAATGTATAGTAAGGGAAAGTATTGCAGTAATGAAAATTTTCGAATCTGAGTTATCAACGGAAAGAAACATTTTTGAGGTACTCTGAGTACAAATAACCAAGAAATTTAATAACTAAATATAAATTTTTAAAATATTTTTAAGTTTGAAGAAGTATTTAAAATCTACCCTAATCAAGGCAATGACATTGTTTAAAGAACTATTTCATTGTACTTGTGTGAATGAAGAAATGAAATATATAATCATTTTTATGAAAGTATAAAGTATATACTAACAAATTTTTATATTCAGCTGAGTTTACACTTGATATTATTGAGTTTACACTTGATGTTACACCAATTACACACTGAGTTTACAATTGGTGAAACAAATGCCAAATTTCCTTTATTTTTGTAACCAATTGATGCCCAAACCGTAACTTTTCCTCCTCCCATTTGACGCCTGGATAAAAGTGTTTTTTTTTTTCTTAAGTTATGCAATAATACGAAAAATCCATATGGCCCATCCAGATTGAATTTTATTTCATTTCTAAAGATGACTTTCTTCCACTCTTCAGTCCATGACTTCACATAACGAGCAAAGGCCATTTGGGCTAATTTGTGACGGGTACTCAAAACTGGCTTTCTATTCAATGTTTTCTGTTGTTTTTGACTGTTTTAATAATCTTTGGACATTCCTTAGTTTTGTTTGAACTCCAGCTTCCTCAGCATTAGCTCTTGCTATTTTACAAGAGTTGGATGTGATTAGAAGATTATTCCGTTTCCCTCGCAAGTTCAAAGCAGAGGACGTCCCAGTAGAAAGGTGGGTTTCATGTCTCCCCATGCCGAATAAACTTCGCGACCGTGAAAAACTCCGCTTGATTTGACGAACTATGTCCCTGCAACTCATCCGTCCTTGTGGAGTGAAGAAATCAAACGGCGCTCTTCTTCGGAGAAACACTTATTTTTTGCCATAACTCACGTTCTTTTTAGGTCTATTTTGAAACAAATTCAACACTGCACTGAAGTAGAAATGGTATTTTAACGATTTCAACCCTCGAGGGTTGAGAAAGTAGTAAACAACAAATGTTTCTATTATTTTGACGCAGACTCAAAAGACAAGAACTCAACCGACGATACGGCCAACTATACAGACTACTAAACAGAAAATCTAAACTTTCCATTGAAAACAAGCTACTGATGTACAAGACTATACTGAAACCTATTTGGACTTACGGACTAGAACTGTGGGGATCAGCAAAATTTTCTAACATCAAGCGCATCCAATCCTTCCAGTCAAAAGTCCTTCGAACAATAGTCGATGCTCCTTTCTATGTAACCAACAAAACCCTACATCATGACCTCAACATCCCATTTGTCCTAGACCTTATCCCAGAAAAATTCTCCAAATTTCACCAGAACCTTACGTACCACCCAAATCCTCTTGCACAATCCCTATCAAGCACCTCACATCCCTATAATCCTCCAAGAAGGTTGAAACGGCAGTGGCCTCGCGACCTTTTGTAGATTGTATACATTGGAGTTATGGCAATGGCCATATTCTTCACTCAAGACATGAGTGTATGTGGCTTAAGTGCTCTCGATCAATCTCCGCTGGCTTTAGTACCAGTGACGCGGTTGAGAGAGTAGCGCAGGGTTCTCCTGGAGCTCCCTCGCCTGATTGTATATAGGTATGCATGTGTTTTTTTTTTTTTTTTGCTTAGTTTTAATTTTCTTATTTTTTTAGGTTATTTTATTTTATTATCTATTGTATATCCTTTTGATTATTATTATGTTTCTATTTATTTTATTTTTTGTACATATAGTGTGAATGTCATCCTACCTATAACCAATGTCCAAGAGACAGATTGTTGTAATCCTCAATAAAGAAAAAAAAAAAAAAAATTATTTTGACGCATATAAAATGTCAATATTTACTGATATTGGATTGAAATAATACTCAAGGTCTGAGAAGATTGTCTCCATTTCAATATCGTAATTTATACTTCAAACTGTGATTAAAAATATAATATCAATCAAAAATAAAGAAAACGTGATAAGTTTTTTTAATTTCATTGGGCGTGTATAACATTTCGACACTGAGTGTACATATAATACTATAGTACCAATATAATATGTTGTGGTAATGTTTAAATTTTGTTATTGTATTAATCGGCTTGATTGATTCCGAAGGCCTCAAACGATAGCGAGATCTAAAGCGATGATTTTCCTCATTTTATTTACGTAGCTATATGTCACTAGTCAACCTTCGAACAGGAATTGCCCATCAAAAGTATTACAACACTCCTCAATTCCTAATCAATGGTTCGCTTCCAGGCTGAACGACCGTAATCCGACTCCATTTTTTGGAACTCTCTCCTTTGTAGCTTTAATACAAATTAGAAATGAAATAGAAATAGAAATAGAAAAATAACTTTATTCTGGGACACAGTCCCTTGAGAATAACAAAATAGAACAAAATTAAAATATTACATTTGGCCAAAATAAAATCAATCGAAAAAAAGAAATAATGTAAAAAAAATATAAGGTAAAAATTCTATATACAAAACAAACTAAACTATATACAAAACCATTAATACTATGACAAGAAACTTAAAGCTATTTGCTCTTATAGACCAGTATACACTTTTCCGAAAAAAATAAAGAATTAAAAAATAAAAATGTATCAAATTCTCTATTAAAATCCGCTCGAATGGTTAGCAAGTATCTGACTGTTTTTGTGATAGGAATTGGAATAGGAGGGATTTGAATGTGGATATGGAGGGGGAATGTCGAATTTTGATAGGGAGGGAATTCCAGAAATTGACAGAGCGAACAATAAAGGAATTTTGGAATGAGGAAGGACGATGATTGTTGATGATTTGGTAGAGGAACGTACCTAGAAAGTATTGTCTTCGGAAGGAGGGGAAGAGCCACCTTAACTCAGTGTAGTGGTGAGAGACATGGGAGTACCTCGGGGCACCAATAACAAATCTTACGCAGCTATTCATTAATCTTTTCAGTCTATCACGGAGCTCCACCGAGAGGCCATCATACACCACACAGCTGTAGTCAAAGTGGGGGAAGATGAGAGAGGAAATTAGGAGTCTACGGATATGTTCAGGTAGGAGATGGCGGAAGCGATGAAATAGTTTAAGGGTAGAAATTGTCCGACGGGAAATGTGAGAAATATGGTAGGTCCAGGAGAGGGTTTGATCTATGAAAAATCCTAAATTTTTAACAGAGGAGTAGAAGGAAATTGGCTGATCATTAAGGTGTAATATGGGAAAGTCAGTATGGGATCTAATGAGGGGCTTGGAACCAATGACAATGGCCTGAGTTTTTAACTTTAATCCATTTACATTTGCCCAGGCATTGATTCGATCAAGATCTTCTTGAATCTTGGCAAATGCCCCCAGTAACTCAGAGGGAGAAAAGGATAGGTAGATCTGGGAATCATCTGCATAAAGGTGATGGGAACAATGGAGAATTGATTTAGGTAGGTCGTTAATGTAGGAGCTGAAAAGGAGAGGAGATATGCTTGAACCCTGGGCAACTCAAGAGGATAAAGAAAGGAAAGCAGATAGTGGTTGGTTGGGTATGGAGACTGCTTGGGTGCGTTGGGAGAGGAAAGATTGGAACCAAGAGATGGAACTATTGGAGAAAGATAATGATTTTAGTTTGTTGAAGAGGATGGAATGGTTGAATTATAATATTTCTACCGTACTAAGTGCGATGAATGAACGGCTGGACCAGGTTTAGATACTATTTGGCTGGTACTGCTCACCGCGCCTACTGCTGGCAGTTAAGCACTGCTTTAGTGTAACAGAAAGGAGTCTATTTCGTAGACACTGCTCGGCATATCTAGATTGCTCTTTTCTGACCGAGTTTTCCTTATCATTTTACTTTAGGAGATAAGTTTAAAACTTTATTCATCCATCTGTAGTTTGCTATTTATTAGTTTAAAAATGTACAGAATTTATTTGTATTCATTGTTTTCGTACGATAGGTTGAAAAAAAAAATTGTGCTCAGAATCGAAAATTTTTACTCGCGTTTTACGTTAAAAACGTATCAAGGATCAAATTTGGTTCGGTTTCTGTCTGTCTGTAGAGCGTTTCTGTAATTTTTGACGTAAATGAACTGTTCGTTGATCAAAAACAACCGTTCTTAAGAACTGTTGAAAAAAAATAGTTCATAGAACAACGGAACGATTCATGGAATAATACCTATCCGAATGATGGTGATGAACAATACTCGTGGATATCAAACCTGTATGTAGTGTTGCCCAAATGCGAGACCGAGACGAGTCTGAGTCTTGCAAACTCAATCTTGGCCAAGGTCTTCGTCTTGCGCTAGAGTCTCGCAACAGTCTTGCAGTTACTTAACAGCTTATTACTATAGAAATATCATTGTGATTTTTTAGATAGGAGAAACCTAACTATGCCCGAAAAATTAGAGGAGTTAAATGCAAAAGTATATTGGTTATACCAATTATTAACATACAGTAACTAAAATTGTCGAGTATCAGTAACTATTTTACCTCAATTTTTATTTAAAAAATCGAATTTTTTTTACCAGCTATTTTCTTGGTTTGCAACAATTAGGGAGCCTTGGTCTTGGTCTTGCAAAGTGCAAGACCAAGGGCCGATTTTGTGCAATACTATCTGTATATGTCGAGGGATTACTGAATTTCCGAAAACGGCTACTCCTTGAAATTTTATTCTTATACGAAAAATTTGCTACTGTGTAATATAGATTTTTATTAGCCAACGAAATGGATGAGGAAGCTATACTGACCTTACTTGACAGACGTTTTAGTTACTCAAAAAACCTGAGTGTCTATTACTGTTGCAAAATACGTTATCAGAATTTCTTAAGTTTTTCATGAATAATAAACTAATTGACCCTTCAGAAAACATTAAATCGATAAATGAGTTCTTTGTTGAGTTATATTCGCAATCTGTTATATATAAGTACAATAGTAATAGTGATAGAAAAATAGCTCATTCACACTATGTACAAAAAATAAATATAATTAGACAGCAAAATAATAATACTGAAATTAAATGTATATAAACTAAAAGAAATTAAACTAATCAAAATAACTATTTAAATAAAACCAATTTTACACAATGTTAACAAAATTCATTCACTCAAGATCTCCAAGCCTAGCCTTTTCATTCACTTGTGAAAGGAAAGCAGGACTCTAGGAGATCTGAGCGCCGTTTTACGAGTATTAAGGACCTACATATATATATAGATATACCTGGCTTCAGTGGAGAATCTGGCCATTACCGGAACTCCAATCTAAGCTTACAAGTCTCTGGACCACTACCGCTTCAACGTTCGAAAAGGATTGCAGGGATGGGTAGAGCTAGATAGGGATTGTGCAAGTAGATTTGGATGATATGTAAGGTTTTGATGGAATTTGGAAAAGATAAAAGAGTAAATTTGCTTTCATATAAACCCATTTCCAAAGATCCACCGTCAGAAATAAGCTATGTTTTATATTAATGTTGAAAATGTCTATTAGCGTTTCATTTACGTACAATTTTCGAATATTGCTTCAAGGTTTTTGTCCTGTGTCGTTTTCTGAAGTGAAATTTTTCTTGGCAGACACATGCTCATGTCGTTTGTTCATAGTTTCCAGTTGAGCGATATTTCTGTTAAATTATTTATATCAACGAGATGTGAACCGAGCGAGCCGGTATTAGCAACCCAAACCATTCCTCATCTTAATACGCGGTCAAAGAATCCAGATGAGACCATTCAAGAGCTTTCCAAATAGATGATTATATAATCTTCGAAGATGGAGTAATGTTTAAGTAAACAGGTCAATCTTAGATAAGTGGCAGGGTGGCCGAATGGGCTAAAGCGTGTGCAGCGCGCGTTGCCTGGCAACCCTGATGGAAGTTAATGTGATAAAATAATACCGAGTTCGTGTCCGAGTACCAAGAGCGCTATTAACTCTGGTATTATTCCTCCGCCCTAACCCATTGGCCCGTATAGCCTAAAAAGCGAGGATAAAAAGAAAAAAAGAAATCCATCTTCTATATATTTTTATGGTCATTGAATCTTCAATAAAATAATTTTTTAAAAATTAAAAACATAACCAATAAAACACTGACTAATGACCTCATTATTCCATTTATTCTTGATAATGTCCCACACAAATTTTCCATATTTCACCAGAACCTTACTCATCACCCAAATCCCGTAGCACAATCCTTATCGAGTACCACTCATTCCTACAATCCTAGCAGGTTAAAACGGCAGTGACCCCGAGACCTTTGTATATATCGGAGTTCCGAGAATGTCCAGAATCCCAACTCAAGTCCTCAGTGCTGGTGGCTGTAGCGCCCTTACTCAGCCTCCACTGTTTTTTAAGATTAGTGAAGTAGTCGAGGGAGAAGCGCAGGGATCTCCTAAGCCTAGGTTTCCCATTCACAAGTGGTAGGACATGATTGGTTCGGAGTTCTTCTGGTTGATTGTAAATAATTTATATAAATATGCCTGTGTCTAAGATATTTATTTTGTTTATTTATGTATATAATATTTTTTCTCTCCTTATAATATTTTATTTTGTTTTTATTTCTATGTATTATTTTGTTTATTATCTTATTTATTTATATTTCTATAAATATGGTGTGAATGTGATCTCTGAACTCTATTATAAGTATCCTTAACTGAGAAAGATTGTAATATTTCTCAATAAAAACCTTGTACCACTGCAAGCCATGAAGGTTCTGGATTTAGTACTATTTAGAGAAAGCATTGTTTCTTGGTCAACCTTTGTGTAAGAAGGTGATTTGACCGAGATCACGCTCGATCGCCAGGATTTCCCTCTTAATTAATTATTTAATTACGGGTACCCACTTTATAGAGGCTAGGTGTGCCCCAAGAGTGTCTTTCGACCCAACAGCCGCCCCACGGACAATGAAACAAAATAAAGATTTTTTTACCAAGTTTAAAAAAAAATATATTTTTCTTTATTTAATCTATTTTAATATATCATTGAAATTATTGAACGAAAATATCGACATTTTTCCAGTTCCTCTTGACGATCGAAGAGGAATCTTTTTGTCGGTAGATCTCCCGGGTCTCCGGAGTGGGGTTCTGTGTAGGGACCTCTCTTCTACCGGATAGCAACAACAAAAAAAAGAAGAAGAAGAAGGAAAGACAAAGACAGGCGAAGGCTGCTAAAGAGAAAGAGATAGCCCTGATGGAGAAAGAGAAAAAACACAAGAGTGGTGGAAGTGTTGGTAGACCAGCTAACACACTCAGCCTCCTCGATACAGGCACACTCCATTAAATCCTATTCAATGTCGGTTACTTTTATTTTTTTTTTTTTAGAGTCTCTTCTTGTGTGCGAGACGTGAACCTGCTCATAGCGGCCAGAGGTGATAAAAAACATGGAGAAAAACTCTATTAGATCTGGTTGGTTATTCGGTCGGATTACCCCATTACCTCCTGTAGATCTGGTGTCAGGTGTCGCTCTCTGGTTTAACCAGGGGACACTGCTAGATACTGATCTACAATCTGACGCTTCAACAAGATGCAATGGGCTTCTGCTCTGCTTTTATTAAAACAAACCTTTCATTCTTAAGAAATTATTGTTTTACAAATTGGCCCGTCCGAATTATTCGCACAGTATATTATGTCCGTATTCGAATGACAAAAGAATAAAAATCAAGTAAAATGAAACTTATTTCAAAACTTCATTCGTGTCTTAAACCACGTATACAATTTTAAAGTATCATGTTTTATTTATGTGCCCAATGCTTTATTAAATATACATAAATTTTCCAAAATACATAACATTTATACGGTATGATTATTCGTCTGCCGGAAATTGTATATGTTTTACAGGTACAGTACAAATAAATACTTTATAACTATTATATATACGCGAATAACTGATGAATAATAAAACAACTAATACAATATAAAATAATTAATATTCTGAATAATTTATGTCTAAGCAATAATATTAAAGGAAAATAAGTGAAATCATAAACAATAACACGAATAAAATTGACCGCAAATAAATTAGACGGATCATTGTTTATGCTGGATGTAACAAATTAAAACGGTGTTTCCACGCATGTTGAGCAAAACCGACAATTTTACAACATTCGTTCACAAACGGGGCATTTAGAAGAGAAATTAGGATATCATTTCGAACCGGGCTAGTTCCAAGAAATTCGATGCGAATTTGACTAAGCATTGAACATCCAGCCAAAAAAATGAAACATGTCCTCCTTTACTGGTAGGTTACAGAGTGGACAATATACGGATATTCCTTGTCAATCCATGGGATGTAATTCGAATAAAGGAGTTCACACCTGAACTTGAACAACCAACTCAACTTGCGCCCAGTCAAATCTCAACAGCAGCCATCCACGAATTAACAAGTTACAGCCCAATATACAATTGTTTGAGAGTAAGAATTTACTAGGGTATTTATTATTTTTTTTAATCTGTTTATTGAATAATAATACAATCAGCCACTGCTGGACGGCTATAAGCATTAGGGCTAAAAGTTCTCATTCAAACAATATATACAAATAATAGAGAAATAAATATAAATATAAGAAGTAAATAAATAATACTGGTGAAGAAGTTAAATAAAAAAATAAATAAATAAACAAATAAAATAAAATAAAAACTTCTAAACACAATCATACCTCTATACAATGTATACATTCGCCCAAGAATCTCCGAGCCAGGCTTTTTCCCCCACACGTGGAAGACAAAGCAAGACTCCGGAAGATCCCAGCGCCACTTTTCCAGCCGCATCACTAGTATTAGAAGCCAGTGGAGGCTGAAAGAGGGCACTAGAGCCACTAGGGTATGGGAACTCTTAATGTGATGGGAATATTTAAGCCAACAACTTTTAGATTATATGAGAAAATTATCTATTTTTATCTCTAATATATCTAATTACATAAATTCGGTGAGGTAATCTCAAATATTGTCCTTTGTATATTTTAGCGAAATTGTATATTAGATTTCGGCCTTGTTTCTTTTGTATATGTAAATAAAATGTTAATTTAATTTTAAAATATGATTTGATATTAATATTTAAATGATGAAATATATTTATTGTTGCTGATGTGTTTAGTTTAAGATTATATAATGATGTTGATAATTGGTGTTATTTTAACAGTTTGATTTTTTTTTTTACGAAATATGATCTGTGAATTCGGTTCTATATTTTCATTATTGAATGCCATGTATTCTGTTTTCTCTGCATTAATAACTAGTCCTCACTGCTGATAGACCTCATCCAATATCTTCTGCGTCCTGTACAATGATGACCTCGTCATCTGCGAAGGATAGGTTATAAAGGAGCACCTTTTCTTTCAACTGAACCCCCGTAGGTTCGCATTTTATTCTCCATGCTTTCAAACATATGTCAATATATACAACACCCTCTGGGGCAATACTTTGCTTGTTGGTAAAGGCTGAGAAAGGTATGGTCCAATTTTGACCTGGCAGGTGTTTCCTTTGTACATTTCTTTTATTATATCTATGAGAGCTATATTAATGTTTGCATTTTGGAGGGCTTGCCATAATACTCTTCGAGGGACACTACCATATGCTTTCTCCAGGTTTGTAAATATTAGATCAATGTCTCAGGAAACAGCATGATGCTTCTCCAACAATTGCCTCAGGGTGAATATATCGTCAATGCACGCTGTAAATCCACATTGGTCTTCTGAACCCTTAAACACAGATTCCTCTGTAGTTTTTTTTTCAAAAAAGTATATAAAACCAATAAAAATAAAATAACATAAACATAATTAAATCGAAGAATCTACACTGGTCCATCAAGTTTCAATCGTCCCGATCACTATTAATTTCAAGCAATCTAAGTAACGGCAAAGATGATATGCCAGTCACATGGGATTGGCAACAGAATAATCCCCACATATATTACAGTAAGGCTCGAAATCGGTTTTGTACCAAATATAAGCTCCTGTCATGCTCAAATACCATGAATGGGGTACCGTTGGATTCAGAATTTCACGGGGGGTTAGCGAATCGTATTCTCCACTTTGTTTTTCTTTCTAAAATAAATAATGTCGATACAAACATTTTTCTAGGCTTCAAAACTGGAACGGCGGTAGGTCTACAGATAGATAGAAATATTGGAACTTGAAGATTTTGATGCGTACAGCAAGACCCGGATAGTTCCTCCGGAACTATCGAATCCTGCGTTTTTAAGCCCCAAAACGTACTATTTTCGAGATAACGCAAGGCATAGGGTTCGCATCCACACAACCTTACGTTAATTGTAGTACTATCATTGAATTCATGTCTGATTTCGTCGACTTGAGGTCACTATGATCGAGAGAGAGGAGCTTATATTATTTATCGATGGTGTTTTCGATCTTGATCTTTATTTGCGAATAACTAAAAAACTACACACTTTTTCCTTGGTTATGCCCATGATTTTATAAAGGATTATTAAACTTCCTACAAAAGGAAAAAAAAAAAAAAAAATCGAAATCGGACAATTTTTTAGGAGAGATACAGCTTATTAAAATTTATAAATATGTTAGTTCCAAACGAAAATGAAGAATTAAATTAATTTTTGTTTCCTTTGTCGATTATATTTACCGAAAAAGAAACAATTGATTTCTTTATCTTTTGATACGTTGCATTATTTTATTTTCGTATTGGTTTAGCATTTGATAACAATAAGCTGTGCGAATTTTTCGCACGGGCTTACTAGTGTATATTATTTCTAAAAGGTGTTTTTTTTTTGTCGATACGCCATAGCTTCGTCAATTCTTCATCAAATCCAATGATTGACCACTCATTTTGAAGATATTCTGCTCCTTCACATGCGAAAAATAGTCCTATCCACCCGAAATTTCTGGAAAAAAAAGTTATGAAAGAAAAGAAACTTTATTTGCGAATAACTCAAAAAGTATGAATTTTTCTCTTGATTGTACTCATGATAATTAGAAATATTACTAAATTACCTACAAAACAAAAAATTGTAAAAATAGATTAAAAGTAATTACTGAAGGAGTAAAGTGTGTCGAAATATTTTTTTAAGGAGGAAGAGAGTTGAGATTTGTATTGCTCGAAAGACCCTCGAATAAGAATTTTCATTGCGATCGAAAAATAATTTTTTTTCCCTACTTATTTGACCTAAGGGGAGAGCCTTTGATTTTATTTCGAAAATCACAGAAAGTGTTATAACTTCAATATTCTTCCACCTATTCACACGAAATTTTGCAGGGTTATAGGGCCTTATAAACTACACGAAATGACACAAACTGTACCTTCCTACAGATTGTACCCATGATCATTAGAAATATTACTAAATTACCTACAAAACAAAAAAAAATTCGTAAAAATCGGACAATTATCAACAAAGATACAGTCCATTAATTTTGGTATACTTAATAATGTCTTTCTGTTTTAAGATATTGCATTAAGGAGTAGAATAGTCTACTACATTTTTTTCCTGTTTGATATGTTAACTTTATTATTTATTAAAGACATTTGGTTGTTCTTACATTTTATTTTTTTTAATAATTTAGAATATCTCATGATCGGGAAATTATTTTGTCTTTATTACTTTTATTATCTTTCCAATCAGCGTTTAAAAATAGGTCCTAGCAAAGCAATATATACAAGTATTGTGGTCTATTATGTTTAATGGAATATTATAATCGACTAAGGAAAAAATATTAATTCCTTGCTCACATAATACATAGGAACTACTTTTTTTTTTTTTTATTTATTTTATTTTATGCAATTTGCACCTGCGCAGTTGCGCATCTAGCAAATTTGTTGTATTTTTATTGTCTTGGTGTAATTGCTTGATTTTTTTTATTGATGTAGTAGGTCTCTTGGCCATTTTCTTCTTAATCTTCGTTGCTCAGGTAACAGAGAGCAGGAGATAGAAAGAACCAGAGGATTGGAGTGATTTTGGGTTGAAGAATGATATGTAGTGTATTTGTCGTGGATGTAGGATTTTACTGTTGGGGTGTTTAAGTCGTTATGTATAGTACTGTTTGAAATGTACCAAGGTGCGTTGACAATTTTTCGTAAAATTTTTGATTGTGCTGTTTGTATTTTGTTTATGTGTGTTTGTTTTGCTGAACCCCAAAGTTCTGCTCCATATGTCCATATTGGTCTCAGTAAGGTGTTGTAGATAAGTCGCTTGTTTCGTAAGTTAAGTGAAGATCTGTAGTCCAGAAGATGTGAAAGTTGGCTATATCGTCTGGTAAGTTCTTGTCTTTTTAATTTCGTATGTATGTTCCAAGTAAGTCTTTTGTCTAAGTAGAGTCCAAGGTACCGTACATAGTTCTTTGAAGGCACTGGATTATTGGCAATCGTTATGGGTGAACTACTTATTTCCATATTGTTTTGCTATTTCTTCACTATACAAAATTTACTGCGAATTTTTTGCAAGAGCCAAGTAGTAATTTCTTAAAGTTAAGTATAAATTTAAACTCCTTCTCCATAGGTTCACTGCCTATAACTTTTCTCAGCCATTGCAATTTTAATAGTTATTTATTTTTATTGTTTAATTTTAATCGCTATCAGCTGACTTCGGACTGGAACTTATAATATCATTTAATATCATATTCAATTAAGTTTACCCTTTGGCTGATAAAAAAAAAGATCATAGTAATAAAAAAACTATGGAAGACCGTAATCCGATACGTACTTGAATATTTTTTCCCCCACACGTCGGGTAGTTTAAGGAGTCAAAGGCTTTCTCCAAGTTATGTAAATATGGTGTCCACAGGGATGAACAGTATGCCAACAAGGAAGCATAACTCATACCTTGTCAACCGGAAAACAGCTGTAAGCTTATTAAAAAATTAACCTTATTAATTTATGTGAATACTTACAAGCTGTTAATATTCCTTTATCTGTCCTCTACTTCAGAAATTGACGTATCATAATTGATTCAAGAAGTGTATTAGAGCTAATGGAAATTATTTTTAATAATAATGATATCTTGAATATTTTTTCCTTCATTTATCCTGTAGATATATCTAGGGTGAAGCAGCTCATTGATTAGGCACTGTGATCCTATGCTCAAGGTCCCAGGTTTCAGTCAGGTTGTGATAGGTACTTATTTAATATGTTAATCAGAGGTGGATTGACCCTGGAGTCAGAAGGAACCAGCTCCTATTAATTGAGTATTTCTAATTATTATTTTCTGCTTATCTTTCTCAGATATCTGTAATATCTATATCCCGGAAGAAAATCTTTCAAGGGAATGTAGAAGCGATATTTCATTTATTTAAAAATTGTCTTACAATCTTGAACGTATCGTGAAGGACTGGTTTTTGAGTTTTTTTTTTAAATAAGTGCAAAATCTTTGGTACCCTCTCTTCTGCTTTCCAATGCTAGACCATTCGAATACATTATCGTAGGCATAATAAATTATGCCTATTTGGCTAGATCCTGGAATTTTTGTGGTCCTTGTGGTTTCAAGATTCGTATCACTGCGTATTGTATTTATGATATTTATAAATAATAGAAATTTATGATTTATATCTATATTTATGATAATATCAGTTTTATTTGTCGTGTGTATAACCAAAATATCTTCGGTGGTATCTTATATCATATGGTCCGTTATTATATTTTCATCCCCGTAACTTTTACTCTGCTGTTTTCTGCAAGTTTTTCTTATTATGTTAGTTTGATTAATCGTAATACATCGTATATATCGTGGATATATCGATATTGAGGTATTTCATTGCCCAGTAGACCTAAAGCTCTGCATATACTTTGATGATATATTTTTGCAACATTATTATGTCTCATTATGTACCAGCCAAAGTCTCGTATTTGTTGGTTACATATTGGATAAAACCATGTGTCTTCATTAACAACGGCGATAATTTGTTCCTTGGTCGTTAAACAAATTGCCTCAGTATCGTCATCAATTTTTCATATATGGTTTGCTCGGGCGGATCTACGGGGGGGGGGGGAGCTTTCGGGCTGAAGCCCGCCCCAAAATGGAAAAATATAACCATGTTTTATGGGAAATTTTTTTTTAAAAATACCTCTTAAATATTTAAGAGCTCCCCCCCCCCGTAGATCCGCCCGTGCAAACCATATATGAAAAATTGATGACGATACTGAGGCAATTTGTTTAACGACCAAGGAACAAATTATCGCCGTTGTTAATGAAGACACATGGTTTTATCCAATATGTAACCAACAAATACGAGACTTTGGCTGGTACATAATGAGACATAATAATGTTGCAAAAATATATCACCAAAGTATATGCAGAGCTTTAGGTCTACTGGGCAATGAAATACCTCAAAATATTAAATATTATTATTAATCTAATTACATCTAAAATCACTTAAGGAATCACTTAAACACCATTTCATATCGGTAGTTAGTTTCTTTCTGTTTTTCCAAAGTAATTATCGTTATTTTTATGAAAAAAAAAAGGTTTCGGGCTGAAGCCACCCCCTCCCCCCCAAAATTAAATTCTGGATCCGCTAGTGATGGTATATAAATGCATGGTTCATGTTATCTGTGCTGTAGTTCATGTTAATGTTGACAATTTCTCTTAATGCCTATTACTAGTACATTAACATATAAGTATGTTTTATCTAGGATGTTTGTTTTACTTTTATTTCTATTTTACTTACTTATGTGTGTATATATATTTCTTTTTCTTTTCTCTTTTGTTCTTTTTTATTATTCTTTTCTTATTACTTTATTTATTTATATTTTTGTATATACGGTATGAATGTACTCTCTGAACTCTATTATAAGTGTCCTTAACTGTGACAAATTGAAATATTTCTCAATAAAGTGTTTAAAAAAAAAAGAAAAAATACATTAACAAGCTGTCTTGGAAATTGTCTTCGAGCCATGTATGTATATAAAGTATAGGAACAATTTTTTTTTATATATAAAAAATTATTATTCGTGAAAATCAGTCGTGGATTTTGATCCTAAACTACTTCTGTGATCATAAAAATTAATAACTATTACTAATTATTATATATTATATTATTAATTATTATTGTTTATTCAATCGGCCAAAGCAGCACCCGCGGCAGCTGGAGGAAGGAGCAGCAGACTGCCGGCCGCCGCGTACCGTTAGCTCACCTTCTCCAGGTAACTTCCAGTTCCAGTCTCTTCCAGCATCCGCCTGTCGTCATCCATCAAGGCTGTCATTATAAACGATATTTACTATATTACTATCTACGTTCACCTTACCTATATCAAATAGATACCAATAAAATTTATAGTCAGTCTTTTAATATTTTTATTGCCAACGTTTCAGCCCAAGCTTCTGGCCATCATCAGGGCATGTTACCAGCACTAAAGGTGTTCAAGCACTGTCACGGGAGGGGGGGGGGGACTTTGAGGCTGAAACCTCCTCTCTCCCCAAAATGTAAAATATAACCATGTTTTATGGAAAAAAATATTTAAGTATTATTGTTCGTGTAATTACATTTTAAAGGGCTTTAGGAATCACTTAAACACCTTAGTTTTTTGGCAATGATTACTTCCAATTAGCAACAATTGAATATATTTGTTGTATTATCAAAATTGCATGTTTTCAAGTTTACGTTTCGGGATATTTATTCCCATCTTCAGAACCACGATCCCAATGATCTTGTGGATGCAAGGCTAAAAATTTTTTATTTTTTTTATTTAAAATGTTACAATTAGTGTTGCCCAAATGCGAGACCGAGACGAGTCTTGGTCTTGCAAACTCAGTCTTGGTCATGGTCTTGGTCTTGCGCAAGACTCTCGCTACAGTCTTGCAGTTACTTATTAGCTTATTACTATAGAGATATTGATGTAATTTTTTAGATAGGAAAAACCTAACCAAGCTCGAATGAAAAATTAGAGGAGTTGAATACAAAAGTATATTAGTTATACCAATTATTAACATATAGTAACTAAGATTGTCAAGTATTAGTAACTATTTTGAATTAATTTTTATTTTAAAATCTACTTTTTTTTGCCAGTCCTGGTCTTAGTCTTGCAACAGTTAAGCGGCATTGGTCTTGGTCTCGCAAAGTGCAAGACCAAGACTGATTTTGGGCAACACTAGTTACAATACATGTCAGAATTTTGTTGTTACAATAAATTTGTAATTACCTTAAAAATAATGTGCTCCATCGTCAGTTTCTAATTCATGTTATAATAGTCTAGGTATATAACATCTAGAGCAACTTTTTGCTTTTAGACTAATTATTGGGTGTCTGCCATAGTGAATACAATTTACCTTTGGATCTGACAGTTTATTTTTATACTATTGTTGTTAATGTTTATTTTATGTATCTGCAATTTCATTTCTTTTAAATTTTTATTTTGTTTAATATGTCCGTATAATGAGTTCCTAAATATTTAATTTCTGTTATATAATTGACTGTTGTTCTATTGTTTTTTGTGATGTGTATTGCTTTAAGTACTACACGTACACCATTTCATATAGGTAGTTAATTTCTTTCTTTTTTTTCCAAGTAATTATCATCATTTTTATGGAAAAAAAAGCTTTCGGGCTGAAGCTCCCCTCTCTCCCCCCCCAAAATTAAATCCTGGATCCGCTAGTGAGCACTGCTGTCTTGTATACGTCCATCAAAATCTATAACGAGTGCTTAAACACCTTCAGTGTTGCTAACACCCAGAACCTTGCGTTCAAACATGAGTAATTAAAATCTTAACAACTGACTGAAAGTAGAAAAGTTGACCAATGATAAAATCAGCGTTCAAGTAAATGCAAAATAAGTCAAAATTTGTAATGATAAGCCGAGAATTTCTTAAATATCTATACTTAAAATGAATGTTTTTTCTGAGATTTTTTTTTTTAAACTATTTATTTAAGATGAAGAGAAGAATAGTTGGGGTATATATATTATGACCAAAAAAAAAAAAAAAATGATAAATAAGTTTTTTTTTTATTTGTTACAATAAATTAGGCCATTTTTCACCAACATTTTATTATTACGCATCAATTTAACGTTTCGACCATACTAAGGGTCATTTTCAAAACTGGAAAATTATAATATCATTATTAGATAATATTCAGCAATTATAAAATGAATTTCTTATTACATTTAATTGAATTGTCTAACGTTCTATGTCAAATTATTTCCGATATACTTAAATTTATATAAAAATATACATAAAGTATACACTTTTTATTAAAAAAACCCTTACGTGTACGTAACTATAAACATTAAAACTCTAACAATTAAAAACAAATGACTATTAACTTGATGAGTCCTCCTAATATGTTCATCCTTAATGTTCTAATTAATAATTTCATTGAACATTAACTTGTCAATTCATTTTATTAATGTTATTAATTGTTAGAGTTTTAATGTTTATAGTTAAGTACACGTAAGGGTTTTTTAAAATAAAAAGTGTATACTTTATGTATATTTTTATATAAATTTAAGTATATCGGAAATAATTTGACATAGAACGTTAGACAATTTAATTAAATAATAATAATAAGAAATTAATTTTATAATTGCTGAATATTATCTAATAATGATATTATAATTTTCCAGTTTTAAAAATGACCCTTAGTATGGTCGAAACGTTTAATTGATGTGTAATAATAAAATGTTGGTGAAAAATGGCCTAATTTATTGTAACAAATAAAAAAACTTCAAGACACCAAAAGTAGGAAAAATTAACAGAAGAGATAAATAAAAAGATAATAAAATAAGATTTAGTAAATATAATTTTCTATCGGAAATTTTTTACTTGTTGGGTGCCTGGCTTTACCAGCCTTTCATCTCTAAAGAGATAAATCTAGAAAATATAAGGTACTTATCCATTATTTGGCCTTCATTAAATATTTACTCTATCATGCTAGCTCAGGTGTGAAGGGGTTAGGTTGGATATTTTTATAAAGCAGCAACAGAAGGCTAAGAGATCTATTTACATAAAGAAATATTTACAGAATTATTACTATGTACATGCAAAATAAATAAAATAAAAGAACAAAGAGAGGATTCATACATAATTACTATATACAATTAAAGATAAATAGGAAGATATTTAAGATAATAAAATTACAAAAAAGATACATATTCTTTATACAATAGTATGACATGCCACATACAAACATCAAGTAGCGAAAGTCATGATATAACAGGTATAAGATGTAAAAGCACATGCACATGCTAAAAAATAGGAATAAACAATCAGTCACAGGAAACAAAAGAGAGAAGAGTTTTTGGTTTTTTTCAATGCTAACTTTTTCTTGGTTACAATACTAAAAAAAAATCATTAAAAAAATGGGCTGATACTCCACCTCAAAATAAATGCTGGTAATCAGCTACTGGCAAGGTTTAAATACCATATTTTTAATTTTGTTTTGTTTGAAATTTTTTATTATCTTTTATAGATTTTTTGTCTTAGATTTGGATAACAATTTTTTTTTTTTGCTGTAATAAATCCTTGGTCGCATATCTGTTGATCTGTGTTTTTTTAATAAAACCTTTTGAAAGATGAGAACTATAAGAGATATTTATTTAGTTTATATAACTTCGTTGCCTGATATTTTCGTAATGTTTATTTCGAAAATATTTTAATTTGCATTTTGTTGGAAAGTTTCCCTGACTCGTCCCGAAGCTACCAAACTGGTTAGCGGATCAGATTTATCGAAAGCCACAACTCTCTTCTCTAGCCCTTTGTCTCTTCGTCCCACTTTTCTCAGGATCATCCTTTGTTAGATGTATTCAGGATATCATTTCTTGGACTGGATTAGAGAATGCTACGATGGTTATTTTCTTAACTTCTCCATCCTGAAATTATAATTGCTTTAATACCTGAAGGTGAAGCCAAATAAATAAAGCCTTCATTCGTAAATAATAATATTAAAATGATACTTTCTTTTTTTACTAAGATTACTTGGAACACCCTCATTGCTCAAACCACGCCCTGAAGATGGCCCACATGTTTGGGTTGAAACGTTGGCAAAGATAAAAAATTTTTAAAAAAGACTGCATCCTGAATATTTATCACCCATCATAATTATTGTTATACATATATATATATATATCTATATCTTTAAAAAAAAAAAAAAAAACCTTCGGGCTGATGCCCCACCTTAAACTAAATGCTGGTAATCACCTACTGGCAAGGTTTAAATTTTCAATTTTTTTTTAAATATTCCTTTAATTTTGTTTTGTTTGAAATTTTTTATGATCTTTTGAAGGTAGTAGTTAAATTTTTTTTAAGTCTTTACCCATAATAAGTAGAACAGTCGACTAACTTCCTTCAATGATACTTTCTTTTATTAAAAAAAAAAAATACAAAAAGAGTATAAATATGGCGATTAACAAAACAAAAAATGCAAATTTTAGAAAAAATAATGAGTTTATAATTTCTGAATTAAGCCCAATATTGAGCAAAGGCCTCCATTATGAATCCATCGAATTATTAATATCCGCCTGAAACTTTGTAAATAGTTTCATCTGGTCGTTACCTGCAACTATTTTATTTACGAAAATTCTTGGAATTGGGACGTTTTCAATGTAGGGGGAGGCAAACTTTGTCTATTAATTAGGTGCTAAAAACTCGTAAATACCCATTTGCTTTAAGATTTAGAAAATTAAAAAAAATGTGAAACTTGAAAAATTGTCATTCTCTCTGTCCTAGCCTATTTTGCATGGTTGTGATCGAAGGAAGTAGTTCAAAAAAAATTTTATATACTCTGAGTAACTGCATAGTGTTCTTTATTTTTTTGCATTTGATATACTGAGCCGATCATCATAGAAATAGAAATAGAAATAGAAAAATAACTTTTTTCTGGGACACAGTCCCTTGAGAATAACAAAATAGAACAAAATTAAAATATTACATCTGGCAAAAATAAAATCAATCGAAAAAAAGAAATAATGTAAAAAAAATATAAGGTAAAAATTCTATATACAAAACAAACTAAACTATATACAAAACCATTAATACTATGACAAGATACTTAAAGCTATTTGCTCTTATAGATCAGTATACACTTTTACGAAAAAAATAAATAATTAAAAAATAAAATGTATCAAATTCTCTATTAAAATCAGCTCGAATGGTTAGCAACTATCTGACTGTTTTTGGGATAGGAATAGGAATAGGAGGGTTTTGAATGTGGATATGGATGGGGAATGTCGAATTTTGATAGGGAGGGAATTCCAGAAATTGACAGAGCGAGCAATAAAGGAATTTTGGAATGAGGTAGATCTGTGAGAAGGCATGTAAAGGTTAGAAGGTCGAGATCTTGTGGACAGGGAATGGACTGAGGATTTGAACTGGAGAAGGTTGTAGGCGTAAGAAGGACGATGGTTGTTGATGATTTGGTAGAGGAACGTACCTAGGAAACATTGTCTTCGGAAGGAGGGGAAAAGCCACTTTAACTCAGCGTAGTGGTGAGAAACATGGGAGTATCTTGGGGTCCCGATCACAAATCTTACGCAGCTGTTCATTCATCATATATAGATAATAGTCATATATATTTAGATAATCGTCAGGAGATTTTTTTAAATATTTATTTCCGCGTTTTTGTTTTCTTACTAATCTTTTGAAATCGTCATTGTCGAAGGACCATTGCTCTTCAGAGATTTTTAACACAAAACTACTAAAATGTATGATATTTTACGGCGTTTCGAAATGCAATTGGAACCTATGTTGGAGTCCTTGGTACAGACCCCTTTTTATCGAATTATTAACACCCACCTCTAACTTCGTAAATAGTTTCATCTCATCGTAATATACAACTATTTTACTGGGCAAATACAGGGGCAAACTTTGTCTATTAATTAGGTACTAATAACTCGTAAATACCCATTTGCTTTCTACTTGGATCGTAAGATAATTTAATCACAAAATCGATAAAGAATGTGGCCTACAAAAATATAGAACCGTTGATCCAATATAACTTCGTTATTTTTAAATTTGGGTGTGTAGGTCACACCAAACTGCTCAATATTTTTGAAGGCCACCTCGATTTTGTGATCAGATTATCTTACGATCAAAGTAGAATTGATATAAGTCATTTTATTTGTATTTATTAACTTTTTTTATATCTCAGTATTTTTTTTTTTTTACACTAACCGAATGTTTTTTTTTATGCGAATATCATTTCCGTTTCCTCTTCACACCCTCAGCCTTTCTCTTACTCCAATACCCTCTCATCCTCCTGGACTGTTCCTCTCGCTCTTCCTTAGTCCATTTTCTCCCTTGTCTCTCCCTCCCATCTACAAGATCATCAACCCCTTTCAGTTTTCCCCTAAAAAGCTCTCTATCCAAGCAATCTTCATCTGTGATTTTTAGCCTGTCTAGTTCCTCTTTTATTTGTTTTACATATCCGCCCATACTTTTATAGCTGGAAACTTTGTCAAAAGTTTTCTTGTCCAGTCTTTCCTTATTCATCCTGACCATGTTCCCGTAGAACCTCAGTCTTCTGGTCCTGACGACTGCTTCCAAATTTTCCAAATTTCTGTATATTTCTTTATTGAATTTTAGTCTGTATCCCTCTTAAGTTTCCTTGGGTCCGTCAATCTTCCTCAGACTCTTGCTCTCAATCTTCAGGATTTTCTCTAGGCTCGTAAGGCTGACTGTTTCCATACCATATATTATTACAGGTCTTACTATTGTACAGTAATGGCTTATTTTTACATTTGAGGACAAATTTTTCTTGTAAACATTCCTGGTGGTGAAGTTCAGTCTTTCCAGTTTGGTTGTTCTTCCTTCGATTGATTTATTTATTTATTATCTCTCATTATTTATTGTATATATCTGTGTTTTTCATTAGTATTTTTTGTAGATATTTATATTTTCCTTTGTATATTTGTATTTTCCTTAGTATCTTTTATATATAAATATTTACAATTTCCTAAGTATTTTTTGTATGATATCTACATGACAGACTAAGGTACATATTTTTTGAACTCTACTATTATTCGAATGGGACTTCAGTCCCGGAATAAAATAATTTTTGAATATTTAATAGTTGACCGTTGCATTATAAAGGAAGGAGGTGGTCCGGTGTGGTTTTCATAAATAGGCTGAATAGTGGTAAAACTATTTTATTAAAAGCCAACGTTTCGACCCGACTTTGCAGGTCTTGTTCAGGACTACAACGGACAAGATACAAAAAGATAAAGAATTGTGGAAGTTACATAATATTTAGACAAAAAATTAAAAACAATGTGAATAAGCTTATTAAATTATAAACAGTAAGTACATTTAAATATAAACAGAGTAAGAGATGGTACTTCAGTTTAGGGTCTTGTTACTTAGCTTACTCTGTTCATATTTTAATGTACTTACTGTTTACAATTTTAATATGCTTATTCACATTGTTTATAATTTTTTGTCATAATATTATATCACTTCCACTATTCTCTTTCTTTTTGTATCTTGTCCGTTCTAGCACTGAAGAAGACCTGCAAAGTCGGGTCGAAACGTTGGCTTTAAATAAAATAGTTTAACCACTATTTAGCCTATTTATGACCGCCACCCCGGACCATCTTCTTCCTTTAAAATTATTTTTCATTTCATTTGAAGACGTAAATATCTTGCGGCTCATGAGCTTCGCAGGACACCACCCCTGCGGTACCAGGTGAACCTATCGAAGATAATTAGCGTTATGTTCGCGTGCCACCGGTCCTTTGTGCCTGCTCCGAACAGGTGAAGTTCTCCTCGCGGGAGATCCTTGCGCAGGTATGGACGGTCAGATGAAAGGGACGGGCCTTCTGAAGTGGTCACGTGGCCTACCTCCGCCTTGCGCACAATGCGCATTAAACCCTGATTTATGTCGGCTGAAGAAAGGTACCCCGGATTCCTCAACTAGTCCACTCCGTGTACCCTGAATAACAACAGGTTGTGGTTAGATTCAATAACCTTGCTACGGTTCAACAATTAATTTTTTAATTACTACCTAGAGGAAGTGAAATATGGCAGGTGAGGGGGGGGGGGAGGGGAGGGAAGGAGGAGACCACCCGGGGAGTACCTTCCCTAGTCCTATATTATCGGAGAACAGGTTGTGACTTCGTAACAACTTCTTGATAATCATTACCGAAGATACGGTCCGAACTTGAAGCAGCCTTTACACATGGCGATCACGAGGGTATTATCCGAGCTCCACACTAGTAAAAAATCATTCATGAGATGTGAATAGCTCGCAAATAATGGCATTGGCATATCACTGCCTTGGTTTGACAAGGATGTAAGAAAAACATTTTTGAACAAAATTAGATTATTAGTGCTTCTCATTTTTATTTCATAAATAAATAAGGACTCCCGAATCGATGCTCTACAACTTTGACTCTATAAGTTTTCTTCTCAGAGAACTCATTTTCAAATTACAAGGCCATTTATAGTAATTTGTCTCTGTTTTTTGACAAATTTAGTAAAGATCAGCGTTGGTTGACCGTAGTTTTATATCTTACCACGTAATCAAATTATAAAATTTATGTACTCCTTCGACGCACGATTTAATGTTCTTTAATTTATTAATGAATACATTTTTCGCTTGGATACATCATTAAGGAGTTATGTGAAAAAACAAAAAAATATTCGAAAAATTGTTTTTTTGGCTGTAAAAAGTTTTCCCTTGGTAGCCAGCGTTAGAAATTTGTTAATTACAAAAGACTCATATACATGACTACAATTAGACCTATTTGGACTTACGGATTTGAGATCTGGGACTCCACAAAGCCATCGAATTCCTCAAGTATCAAACGTTAGAATCCAAAATCCTTAATGTTCTCGGGTGATAAGTATTCAGGACGCAGTCATAAAGTTTTTATCACTGCCGACGTTTCAACCCAAACAACTGGGTTATCATAAAGGTGTATTTCCAGCACTAATGATGACCCACATGTTTGGGTTGAAACGTCGGCACTAATAAAAGCTTTATAATGATCGTGTCTTCCTCCAATGACCTTAATGTTCCTTATGTTTCCGATTTGGCCCAATCCAGATTCTTGTCCTTCCATAATAAACTTCAGAATCATTCCAACCATCTTGTTTCTAACCTTGCTTCCTCTTCAATTCCTGATAACCCTCCGAGGCGTCTGAAAATAAGTTGGCCTCGAGATCTTCTACTGTAAATAATCTTTTTTTTTAGTGTGCTACCAGTGGGCAGTTTTTCAACAAGTGTTTTCATATTATTATGTTCTGTTATGCATTTACTGAATGTATTTTTTTTTCTCTTCTAAATTCAGTTGTGAATAACATAAATAAATAAAAAAAATATTGAGAATAGTCAATTTTTTTTTTAATTTAATAATTTGTGTAGTATCCTCTGTTACGGACCACCTCTTGGGCATACTGTTTATAATGTCACCGATTTTACAAGAAATTTCATACAATTAACATTGTAACTTTTACCTCTTGTGAGTTCGTCCGTCTGGTGCTGTTCTCTATTGGGAAATTAGATCCTCGATACGAGAACTCAAGATAAGCTAGTGTACGCCTGGAACCCACCAATTATTCTAATCACATAGCACTCCAGTACCGTATGAATGACTATACCTTTCCTTGTCATTTAAACATATTATTTTTGTTTGGCAAAGAACAATCCGGGTTCAACTTGATTTATAATTTTTTTCGGTCTCAGCGCGTTGTTTACGTATTCTCTTATACGAAGAAAATATACTTAGTGATGGTTGGTTCCTATGGATTTTGGTTATTTGAACTACTTGAACCTGAACCGAAACCTAAACCATGTCACAACATGCTAATACTGCTCTCAGTTGCTGACGGTTAAAAAGTAGCAGATGATGGTCAAAGAGCCTTCTCTACAGAGAATTCCACGTGTGCTCTATTTAGTTATATCTGTATGATTAACTAATCGATTAATTACAGTAAAATTTTTCATTTTTCCAAAAATATATAAATGGTACTGTGCCGAACTTCAAGAACATATGAGATGTGAGGTTCAGATCTGATGGAATGATTCAAATATCAATATAATTGGGTGCATAAAAAAATATTTTAGTTTCATCAAATTCAAAATTTTTAAGGACTGTAAATATATTAATATTATTTAATACTTACCAATACTCAATAATCCCTTTAGAGCATTTTCTAAGCTTTAATTCCATTCCACATCTTCAAAAAAAGCCTCAATTTAGTTATTTGTTTCAAAGAAGAAACCTAGTGCCCTACTAAATTCTCGTAAGGAAATAAAAATTCATAGCCTTTGAAGCAACTCGTGAAATTATTTAATATGAAGGAGAAGGTGACCTTGACCGACGTACTGCGCCGCGTAGGTATGAAAAATTTAGCAATGGAGATCCGATGATCGCAAGGAAGAAGAGCTCCAGGCGATCATTAATGGATATTGATGAAGTTCTGCAGGAAGCTATTGAATCAAATCCGTCCACAAGCTCTCGCGAACTTGCCAGAGAGTATATTGTGTCGAAAGATACTGTTAGTCGGAATATACTCGCCATCTATTCTCCACGGTGAAGGTGAAAATGAGCAGCTGAATGATCGTTCACGAACTTAGTCCTCAGCTAAAAGATTAGAAATTTATGAAAAATCCTTGCCTTTAAAACTGCTGCCTAATCAACCATATAGAGAAGACCTCGCTCCATCGGATTAATACTTATTTAGATCCATGGACCATTTTCATCGTGATATCAAGCAATTGGCTAATGACGGTATATAACAATGGACTATACTTTGAGTGTTAATTTTATTTTATATCAAAGAAATAATATTACAAATATTTGGTTGAAAACGGTAATTTTTTAAAAAAATTAATACATGTTATTATTATGGAAAACAATAAAATAAAAGTTTACAGATAAGAATAACCGTCAGTTCCAGAATCGATAGTAGCGAGGTAATTAATTAATCGATTGTAACTAATTGAGAGGTGTTATCTCAACCCCGTTTATTTCAATTAAGCACTTGTCTAAAAGACATTTCCCCTCATCAAGCTAACTGCACTCATGGTGGCAGTGGCTCTAATTACAGTTATAGCTTTTAATGAAGGTATTCAAGTCTGATTAGTTTGAATTAATTTATTCCTCTGTGTTGACAACCTAGAGACAATTTAACATATTCAGTTTGGTTTTTTATTTTTTATAATCGTTAAAAAAACAATAAAAAATTTAACCCTTCCTCAAAATTTGAGGTTTTACGTTTCATGTATCACCGAAGGATCATCCTTGATCCCAAAAACCTGTGTTGGTATAGACTGTCGCGTCTAAACGAATGTACTAACTTCTATGAAACTTCCCTAAAGTCTTCTCCTCGATGACCTTTAAATTGATGTATATAACGTACTTCAACGACAAGAAGTCGGAAAAAGAGTTACGAGGGGTGGTAAAATTATATTTGCAAATAACTCAAGAAGTATACTTTTTTTTTTTCGATGGTTATTTGAAAGTTTAAGAATTTTAATTTAAAAAAAAAAATCGTTGAAATCGGACAATTTGCTACCAGAAATGGTGTTCCGATTTTTTTTTTTCATGTACCGATGTTGTTTATTTTTTAAAGCAAATTATCAATAATAAAAAAGAGAATTATGTATGCCAATGTTAGGAATCCCTTTTTATTTATTTTCCTTTAAGGCTTTAGATACTTCTCCTTTTATTTCAACTCTACATTTGCGATCATTTGTACAGGCCTTTCTCAATCTCACTAGTGGTTCCAGGATTTAATTTTGGGGGGAGCTTCAGCCCCTAAGCTTTTTCTTTCATAATAATAACGATAATTACTTTGCAAAATAAGAAAGAAAGTAACTACCTATATGAACTGGTATTTAAGTGATTCCTAAAGCCCTTTTAAATGTAATTACATGAATAACTATACTTTAAGTGATCATTTTTTAATATATTTTTTTTTATAAAACATGGTCATTTTGGGAGGAGGGAGGCTTCAGCCCAAAAGCCCCTCCCTTCCCCCGTAGATCCGCCCTTGGTCAATCTTACCAACTTATCGGAAATTCCCAGATCAGCCAGTTAATTAATTATTAAGATACAATTACCTCTGCCCCAAGGCACTGAATAGACCTCTCTTGTAACTTCTAATGAGCGACTATTGTATGTCGATAATTAAATTATGTAAGTTCCGCTAATGTCTTCCAGAGGTCAGTAGGGACGGAAGGGATTCGACGTTCTCGGGTCAGCTGAGAATTGATATAGTTTGGAGGAAAATAAATTTAGTTATAATTAACATAAACATTTTTTTGAAGTTAATTAATTATAGATCGATAATTTTCGTCATTGAAGACTACAGATTTGAGTTTTGGGACTCCATTTAACCATCGAATTCCTTTGATATTCAATTCTTAGTAAAATCCTTAATGCTCCTTACTATGTCACAAATAAAATTAACCATAACGACCTTGATCTTGTTTTTGTTTTAGATTTGGCCCAATCCAGATACCCATCCTTCCAAAATAAAATTCTGAACCGTCCGAACCATCTCGTTTCTAGCCATGCTTTCTTCCTCTTCGATCCTTGATAACCATCCGAGGCGTGATCCATGATCTCTTAATAATCTCCTAATCCTCTAGACGTATTATTAGAGTGCTACCATTGAGCAGTTTTTCAACAACCGTTGTGATCTCATCATATTCATTTTTACAGATTTAACTGGATGTATTTATTAATACAGTTATAAATATTATGAAAAAAAAAAGAAATGTTTTTCTTGTTGAACAACCACTTATTATTTCATATAGTTTCTTACTATATCTTCCAAGTTGATTACTGTTACAGTAGAAAAAGGTCCCCATAAAAAAAAAAATGTAGTCCGTGGTACAGACCTCTTTTTTCAAATTATTAATATCCGACTGAAACTTCGTAAATAGCTTCATCTCATTGTAACGTACAATTATTATATTTATGTAAATTCTTAGAATTGGGGCGTTTTCAATCTGGATGTCATCAAACCTCTTCTATTTAATTAGGAACTAAAATCTCGTAAATGCTCATTGGATTTCCACTTGAATCGTAAGATAACTTGAGCAGAAAGTCGGGGAAAAAAGTGGCCTTCAAATATATTGATCCGTTTGGCGTGACCTGCACCCCCAATTCGTAAAAATAACGAGGTTGTATAGGCCAAACGGCCCAATATTTTTGTAAGCCACCTTTTGTATAGATTTTGTTATCGAATTATCTTACGATCTAAGTGGAATGCAAATGGGTATATACGATTTTTTAGTACGTTATTAAATAGAAAAAAATTGCCGACCTCCAGATTGAAAACGCCCCAATTGAAAACGGCCGAGAATTTTAGTAAATAAAATAATTGTAGTTAAGATGAAGCTATTTGCGAAGATTTAGGCGCATGTTAATAATTTAATAAAAAGGGATATGTACCATGGAATGATAATAATAAGCCTGAATTCAGTATTATTTAAGCACAAAACATCATTGAAATAATGTTATCTCGTAATATCAACGTAACCCTCTTCAATTGTGAATAATTGGTTTTTTTTTTTTTTTTTTAAGAAGTTCAACTTTTTTACTTGTTTTTAATAGCTGATCGAGGATTTAATTTGGGGAGAGGGAGGCTTCAGCCCGAAAGCTTTTTTTTTTATATAAAAATAACGATAATTATTTTGGAAAAAAAAGAAAGAAACTAACTACCTATGAAATGGTGTTTAAGTAATTCGTAAAGTCCTTTTAAATGTAATTACACGAACAGTAATACTTTAAGAGATAATTTTTTAATATTTTTTTCCATAAAACATGGTTATATTTTACCATTTTGGGGGAGGGGGAGAGGGGGCTTCAGCCTGAAACAAGGATTTTTTAAAGTACTAGGAAAAATTGTTTTCCTTTATATGGGATATAATTTAATTAATAGAAGATAATTCAACTTAATATTGCTTTTAATTAAGAAAAAAACTTGGATTTTTCTACCTTTGGCCCGATGTAAATTTATTATTATTTAAAAGAAAAAAAAATGACTACTGTACAGATTATCAAATCTTTCGTAAACTTTCATGTTAAGATTTTTTTCTTCTATCACAGCTATTCGATAGTTGATGATTATAATGGAGTTGAAATATACATATATACATATACAGATATATAACTTCTTATTTTTTTTTCCCTCGGATGACCAAGGGTGATGGAAGTGGTAAAGATCCGGGTCATAGGAAAGAGGACAAGTTAATTAAGAAGTTGGTGTCACATTTCGGGAGGAGATGCTTAGAGTTCCTGGGTTCATTATCGGCTCTTACTGTATAACTTGTATACACTCGAGCGACTGTATGTGTCTGTGTGTGTATATATATATATATATATATATATATATATATATATATATTCGTTCGAGAAATTAAAAAAAAAGTGCTCAGAATCGAAAATTTTTCCTTGCATTTCAGATATCAAGGTTCAAATTTGCTTAGGTGCCTGTGGTCAAATCGATGTGACTTATGTAGAAGACATTTATCATTTGGAATGGGAGGTTGAATTTATGATATTTTTTTATGAGGTTATAACATTTTAGGGTTTATTCAAAAATTTAATTTGAAGTGTAATTGTATTGAATTGGAACTGTAAAATTGTCCCATTTTACTGAAATGACACTTACTGTCTTTAGTTAGATTTCATGCAGTATTCAGTAAATTTAAATTAATTTTGGCTCTGAGTTAGTAAAAAAAAAAATTATAGTCTTATTTTTGTGATTGTGTTTGTTTCTTTTGAAGTTCAACATGCTCGTCGTGGTCTCGATTTCCTCTTTAAATATTAAGGTTATCTAACCTTCACTCGTATTTTTACATTTCACCTTAAATTATTTTGTTGTGATTGGTGGAAAATATTGACCTCGCTAACACCGAATAAATAAAAAATTGAATTTTTGTAATGGATTTTTGTTCCATCCATTTTTCTAGTGAAAATTTACCCATCAAGTAGGTGTGCATGTTAAATATTTGTCGGGATTTTTTTTTTTTATTCACGAACCGTCAAATACGCAGTTTGCGAATTTTGAACTTACCAATAAAATATAAAGAAATAATAATTATAATAGTGGGTTGATGCTTGACCGTAGTGAATAATGAAGAGAAGGATGGTTGGAATGATCAGTCATAATAAAAATCGCAAACAGAATTAATAATATTTATTTTAACTTTTGTTATAATACCAATATACTGTTAAAATAAATGAATAAAAAGTTAAAATAAACAACCAAATTTTACATACGACTTTTTGTAGTAACAGTAGCGAATTGCATATTCAGTATGTACTGGGTTTTTTTTTGTAATCACGAATCATCAAATATACAATCTGCAAATGTGGAACTATTTTTGCATTCACTAATGAAAAAAAACTCGTGGATATCTAACTCAGAGATGTTAAGGGCTTACTGTATTTCCAAAAACGGCTTCACCTGGAGATGTTATTTTCAATCGAAAAAATTATAGATAATTTTTATTGAATTATAGATAATTGTTTAGCCTATGAAAACCGTGAGGAAGCTATTCCAATCTTACTTGACAGAGATTTTTCCCAATAGTTAGTTTTAATTTAGTTCCAAATAGTTTTTCCAGATATCAAATATCTATATTTATACAAAATATAGATTCTGGGAACATTAAATATAAAAAAATTGCTTAAATATTTATAAATTTTTTTTTTCTCTAAATTTAGAACATATGAAAAAATTTCCTCAACTCTGCCTTAAGTAGTTAAGTATTTTATCCCTACATACTCAATATAAACATGTTGATAAAGATAGTGACATGCTAGGAAAACATAAAACTTAATTTTTTTTTCTTTGTCGAAAATAGAGTCCATTGGTTTTTATGAACTTTTTTATATTTCTTCTGGTCTATTCTGGGCTCTTTAAATATTTCTCTTTACTTAAGGAAGGGAAAAAAATAAATGAATTAATGAGTTTGTTTCAAGGACTATTGTATTATATTTGATTTTTCATTTAAAGAAAGACTAAAGAAAGAAAAGTAAATTTTATTCTGGGACATTTAATCCCCTAAGAATAATTATAATGAACAATTTGGTGACATTCGTCTGGTATTATAAGAAATTGTTAAGTAACGTAATAATCTAATTTTAAAATAAAAATAAAAAGTACAAGAAATCATATTAAATTGTACTTAAATACATATATCAGTGTGTTCGCATATCTGTACTGATTATCAATATTGATTGATTGAGATAGAAATCAATTAAAATTTACTTTATTTATTTTTTTAATTTCATCAAAAATGTTTCCCTAACATTAAATATACATGAAATTAAAATTAAAAATAGAAAATAAGAATTTGAGGGTAGTCAAAGTTTTCATATATAAGAGAGAAAGAAAGAAAGAAGAAAGAAAATCAAATTTTATTCTGGAATATTTAGTCCTCTAAGAATAATTTCCTATGAACAGAATTTAATTTCAGAAAGTTAATTTGTCTTTGTATTTCTGTATATACGGTGTGAATGTACTCTTTGAACTCTATTATAAGTGTCCTTAACTGAGACAGATAGTAATTTTTAAAAAAAAAAAAAAATCATTACCGTCTATTAAGGACATTTTAAATAGTAAATCTCCTGAAGGAGCAGGACGAAGGATGAAGGATTGACATGGCTACTTGAGAAGGATAGGACCACCCTGCCGTTGCCGTAATATACCCGCATCCATCAGCGACAAACACTAGCTATAATATTCTCCCACACTCCTAGGGCCCCGCCCTGCTTCACGTAGTATCCACTAATCATATTATAATGTATACAAGGGTAAACCTCTCAATAGCGGACGACCGTCCTAACTCATGTTGATAATGTTAACAGAGCTGTCATAGTATAACTGATAATATAATGTTAGCTCTCCTAGCGCCGGGGAGGTGTGAATTATGATGGACCAATGGCAGTTTAATTCCTGCATCGGGTGAGCTTAGCCAATAATGTATTAGTAATAATAAGAGCCTTAGCGAACCCGAAGGTTCGATGCCGACTCCACCAATTCACTGTCTTCATAGCCCTAGAACCAGGGCCCCAATTCGACCTGGTAACATTAAGGTCGTTATGGATGATTTTATTTGTGACAAAGTAAGGAGCTTTGAGGATTTTACGAAGGATTTTGGATAGTAGGGATTGGATACAAGAGGAATTTGATGGTTTAGTAAAGCCCCAAAGCTCAACTCCAAGTTTAGAGCGTTTGTCTAGGAAGTGCTGAAGTAATCGGAAACGATTGATAATGTTAACAGAGCTGTCATAGTATAACTGATATAATGTTAGGTCTCCTAGCGCCGGGGAGGTGTGAATTATGATGGACCAATGGCAGTTTAATTCCTGCATCGGGTGAGCTTAGCCAATAATGTATTAGTAATAATAAGAGCCTTAGCGAACCCGAAGGTTCGATGCCGACTCCACCAATTCACTGTCTTCATAGCCCTAGAACCAGGGGCCCAATTCGACCTGACTTCTCAAAATTCGACCTGACTATATTCGATGAATATATATATATATATATATATATATATATATATATATATATATATATAATTTTTTTATTATTATTGAAATTTACAACTGTATAAATGATAAATACAACAAGTAAATTTGAAACAAGTAACGTGACATGTACAACATGACGAGAAACTACCCATTGGTAGCACTCCAATTATATTTCTATATTAAAAGGTCCCGAAGCCATCTTCTTTTCAGACGCCTCGCAGGGTTATCAGGAATAGAAGAGGAAGCAAGATTGGAAACAAGGGGCTTCGAATGGTTCAGAAGTTTATTATAGAAGGATTAGTATTTGAATTAAGCTAAATCGGAAACATATGGTACATTAAGGTCGTTATGTATGATTTTATTTGTGACAAAGTAAGGAGCTTTGAGGATTTTACGAAGGATTTTGGATTGTAGGGATTGGATACAAGAGGAATTTGATGGTTTAGTAAAGCCCCAAAGCTCAACTCCAAGTTTAGAGCGTTTGTCTAGGAAGTCCTGAAGTAATCGGAAACGTCGAGCGGTTTCTTGTTTCTAGTTAGATGTTTGTCCAAGTGGAGTCCAAGGTATCGAATTTGTTCAACAGGGATAAATGGGCTATTGTTGATGTATACTGTAGGACAGGAAGTCATAGATTTACGACGAAGGGTAAAGGTAATTTGATGGGATTTATTGGATTTATTTTTCAAGACTTGTGATGTGTGATTGAAGAGTTTGGGATGCAATAGATGGATCGTTATTAACTGATAGGATACCTATCATATGTAGGATACCTATCATCATCACCTATCGTATGCCATCGGCATACGATAGGTGATGATGATAGTGTTGGATTCGGTTGGGATGTCAGCTGTATAAACTGTGTGAAGGATAGGACCTACGATACTACCTTAAGGAACACCGGAAAACTCAAGCGAATATTTGAATGTTATTTTAAGTAAAATGAACCTTGTCTGTCGTTCCAGAGCCGCTGCTTAAAAAAATGGCAGCCGATTTAAAGAATATTAGGTCTGTAACTTGAGGATCAAAACAGGAAATACTGCGGCTCCCAGTTAAATTGATACACCTCGTCGTAAAACAGAAAAAATACTTAAATGGTTACAGTAAACTCCTCAACATGTTCATTTAAATATAATCTCAATTCCTTCATTAATCCTAAGGGAGATACTTATTTTTGAGGTATATAAGAAAGAATATTTATTTCAGTGATTTATTCTCCCAAAATCATTACCACTCAACTACATCATAACGTTTCGGGATCCACTTTTATATCCCATCTTCAGACTAGAGATTACAACATTATCGCTATCAACAATTATATACAAACAATACAGTATTTATTAATATTATTTTAAACTACAAGAACTTAATTTTTTTTTGCCAGTCTTACCAGTATCCCACATCATCTTATTCTCCATAAAACTTGTCATATATTATTTTTTTATTATTGTCCTATTCCTAAAATGCAGTCATTTTCATCATTGAAAATAGTTAAATGCATATTATAATAGTAATAATTAAATAAATAATAAAATTAAAATTACTGCATTTTAGGAATAGGACAATAATAAAAAAATAATATGATATGACGAGTATTATGGAGAATAAGATGATGTGGGATACTGGTAACATTGGAAAAAAAAACATTAAATTCTTGTTGTTTAAAGTAATATTAATAAATGCTCTATTGTTTGTATATAATTATTGATAGCGATAATGTTGAAATTTCTAGCCTGAAGATGGGATATAAAAGTGGATCCCGAAACGTTATGGTATAATTGAGTGGAATGATTTTGGGAGAATAAATTACTGAAACAAATAAATATTCTTACTTTTATAATCTCAATTTAAATATATATAAACTCAATAAAATTAAAATATTAAACTGTTATTATTTAAAAAAATAATAAAAACAAAAATAGTTGATTTTACCACACAGTCAAAATGATACAGCTCACTTCTTAAATAATTTTTAAATACTATTAATTTAGTTCAATATCTTGTATGCAAGCTATTTATTTTCAACAACTGCAGTAAATTCTGGGCTTAGTCATTTACACTCTTCGAGGAGACAATTTCTTAAGTATTCTTTGCTAGACATTTTATGTTTTCTAATTTCTATTTCCAACTTTTGCCAACAGGTGTTCTATCATATTAAGATTTGGTTACTATGGTAGTGTTTTTATAACTTTGGGGAAGTTATAAAGTAACCATTCCTTAACTAACATGCCAGAGTGTTTTGGGTCATTGTCCTGGTAAAAACTATGTTTGCTTTTAGCCCTAGATTTTTCGAAATTTCTTCTCAAAATGTCTATGCAAACATGTTTATTCACTATACTATGTGAATATTTCCTACACCAGATGGCGCCAAACATCTTCACATCATGAAACCAGCATAACATAACATATGAACGAGAAAAAGAACATATCAGAAGAACATGTTACAAGGTTGCTTTTAATGTATTATAAATTCCACTATTTATTTATTCAATCATTTCTATTAATATCCAGGTGTATCATTTTGTCTGTGAGCAACCAATGGAAAAACTTTTACAGCCAAAAAATCTTTTTTTTTTTTTTCCATATATAACTCCTAAACGGTGGCATCAAAGCAAAAAACATTCTCATATGTTTGGGATAGATTTCACTCCAAACAACCCAATATTTTTGTAGGCCACCTTCTTTCTCGATTTTGTGATTATCTTACGATTCAAGTGGAAAGCAAATGGGATTTTTACACCTCAAATAAACTAAGTTTAATGATCTTCATATTAAATTGCCCTATTTCCAATAATTTTAAAGTATTCTATGATTTATAATGTGCATTAATTAAGCATGTTGTTGACAAAATTTCTCGACATTTTTGCTCCATATGTGGAGGTAGTGACTGAAGATAGGGGAAGATAAAGAAAATGCTTGAAAAGCAAGCTGTCAGGTGGACCACCTTAACAGGTGCCAAATTTGACAGATACTAAACCTTAACAGTCATCCTCACCTTTGCAAAGTAAACCTATAGATGTTGTTCTTTGGAGTCTGCTCCGTGTTTTGTTTAGGAACTGCTTCTCTGCCAGGCTGTTATCTTATCGCCTTAGAGAAATATAATTAATTTTGAAATATATTTCTCAAGTTTTGATAAAATATTTAGTTAGTAAATTTTAGGTTTCCTTTCTTTAATTACCCTTATATAACTTGTTTATTGAGAAATATTACAATCTGTCTCAGTTAAGATATTTATAATAAAGCTCAGAGACCATATATATATATATATATAAATTATAAATATAAATAAATAGAGTAATAACAATACCTTATGCCAATGTTGGACCATTCGAAATTTTCTCGACAAACACAAAAAATGTGATAACTTTAGTACGGCTTCACCGATCCACATAAAAATTATTAGAAAGATAAGGATGATATATGTTACACGAAATGGTAAAAAACAAATTAAACCGCAAATAAATCAGAATCAAAGATATAAAATAAAAATCTGGTTAGGTGTGCGCATCGCACAACTTTCACTTACTACCCTCTTAGCAGAAATAAGTTTTTTCATACAAATGGAAACTAGAAGTCAAAATTATAAACACTATATTCCCGATGACAATTTCTCCTTGGTGTTTTCCTTTTCCAAGTCTTCAGAACCAAAAACCCTCCTTACATCCTGGAACTCCTTACTGTACGCTCCTCTATCCACTCTCTCAATACTAGGTCTCAACCTATAGACTTCCATATTTCATCCCATAAAACTTCCTCCTTCAGCAAATCCTTCGTCATTCGTGCTGCTTCCTTATGGAACTCACATTTTACCTCCATGCGTAAATCCACGTCCACAAATTCCTTCAAACAACTCCTGTTCCAACACATACTCCACATTCAAACTTCCCCCAACATGTAAAATTACTTGCATCTATACAATGTTTAATTTAAATCCATTGCACAATTGAAATAATAATTAACAGTAAATTAGTTTGTATTTTTATTATGTCAGACTAAGATACATAAATGTGTAACTCTGTTATTATTCTTAGGGGACAGTAGTCCCAGAATAAAATTTTATTTTTTGATTTTATTTCATTATATTGATTTTTATTTTATTGTGGGTATTTTTATTTGTACCCTTATATATATATATATATATATATATATATATATATATATATATATATATATATAGATAGATAGATAGAAAAAAAAACTTTATTCTGGGACTAAGTCCCTTCAGAATAACAATAATGTACAAAATAATAGAATATTACTGGCCTGAACGTTGAAACAATAAATAAAATTGATAAAATAAAATAAAAAGTAAAGAAAACCTTAGGTGCACAAGCTATATACAAACAGATAAAACTATGTACAGAGCATTTAAAATTATGATATATATATATATATATATATATATATATATATATATATATTTCTTTTTTTTTTCTTGGCTCCTGGGGACATGTATCCAATATTTTCCGACCTAGTATCACTGAAAAAATTGGTTGAAATCCTGTGACTCGCTGACTGTAGCTCCCTCCCTCGCTTGTTAGTTACTTTTTGGAATAATCCGACGATATATTTCATTAATTTAATATTAATAGATTATGTTAGTTCCTGAATAGAGCTGTAGAGCGGTAGTTGGAATGTGAGTCCTTTATAATTAGTGAAGCGACAACTGCGCTGAGAAAGGTTTGATGTTTGCTGGTTTGGTTAGTGGCTCTCGCTTTAACAATACTCTCACTGTTCGCCATGCTTCCTCTAGCACCTGTGCTTATCTTCTTTGTACGGAGTTCCATTTATTTTAATTATTTTGGTCGAGGAGTCGTAGTGTTAGAATTCTACTATATTATATCAAGCTAAAACTTCGTAATACTGAATTCTATAAAATAATAAGGCTTAACAACCTATCACCAATCGATGTGTTCATTCTTCAATCCATAAGGCCCCATCTAAACTTAACTCCCAGATCGGGCGTCTACCTGTCGGCAGAGCGGATTCACCTCTTAGATATTCTTTCATTTCTAAACCCAGAAATTTCACATACCCATTTCATTCTCCTCAACTTAGTCATCTCGGTTATAATAATCGGGTACAGTTAGCACAATTCAGCTTTGTTTAACTACCAAAATTCTTCGGTTTATTACTTTTCTTCGGTCCGAATATTCTACGCAATACCTCATTTTTAAAAACCTTAAAACGTTGCTCAAGCTTTTATTTTTGCAAAAATTAATAAATTGATTATTTTATTTTGTTTTCCTTCTTCCTCCTTCGCACAGGCCTTCCCTTACGGGAGTAATGATCAGCACACCCCGGGGTGACTATCCCTTTTGAGATGCGAGTTCCGTCCACTTCTCCTTCCAGATATCTCTGTCTCTAGCAGCTCTTCAACTCTCTTTGCGTTAACTCCTTTTGCGTTCAGAATTGGCCCATGCATCAAATGAACTTTTTTTTTTTGTAGTTTTGTCTAGAACGTACCTTCAGAGTTTCGGCATTAAGAACTGAGACGCACTGTATACACTATTTACAATCAGGCGAAGGAACTCCAAACGAGGCTTGTATCTCCAATTATAGAGCGAAATGCAGGACTTCAGGAGTTCCCTGCGCTACTGTCTCCTCTGCATCACGGTTGCTAAAACCATTGAAGAATAAAGTTTGTTTTCTGTAATCTTCTACAAATCGACAGTAAATATACTCAGTACAGTAGTCGCCCAGTGGTCATTGGATGCCCGATCTATGACTCGATAATTCAGTGACTAATCGATTATGAGTAGCCGTGAGAGTAGCACAGTACATCAAGCACCAGCGGGTACCCCAAGTGTCCCCATTACCCCGGCATGCTCGCTGAGTGCACTGTAATAACAGACCATTAGGCCCCTACTTGGTCCTCAATTCCCACCATCTCGTCTCCTTCTACTGTCCCACTAAATGACTAAATGACTCCTACTAAATTTATTGCCTTTCAATTTTTTTTCATCTACCTAACCCCTAACCTGGTCTCGATTACTATTATTTTAGTAATAACAGCTCATTTTTTGGATTCGTATTCCTCCTCCTATGTGCCATCACAGTTGATATATACTTGCGCATTTTTGTCATTGAATGCTTATATTTATTTCGTATTTTTTTTTTTCTTCTCTTTTTGTTCTGGAAGGTATTTCAGTATAAGAGAAATGTACGTTATAATTTGCAGAAGATTGCGTAATTTTTTTTTTTTGTCAGTGGCCATTCCTTATTTTCTCTGGGGAGGAACAAACGGATTCTTTTCGATATCACTGTATTTCAAAGACAATTTATTTGACTCATGTTTTGAATTAAAATTGAAGAAAATATGGAGAATAATGTAGAAATCAATTCAGTTTAAATATCAAACGTTGGCAAAACAATTAAACAATTTTTTTTTTTTACTGGTCACCCCAACTTCTCTTCAGTATCAATTTCATTGCTTTATATTTAGCTATAAATATTATTTGAATTAGTATGCAGCTGTTAGAAATTTCACATGGACAAAAAAAAATAATAAAAGAAAAAAAAATGGCTGTAGTTCGTAGTGTAAATTCAACATGATTATTGTGAAACGAACAAATATATTATTAAATATTTAAAAATAAATCTATATATATATATATATATTTAGACAGTTGTAAGATTTTTTTTTTTTATATGAGTATGGATATACTTGAAAATATCTGAACGAACCATTTAGACATATTACTATTTGTATACATTGATAATAGGAGGAAGAGAGACACCCTTCATAATATAGGTACATTTCTAGAACTTTTCCAGCTAAAAATAAATACATTTTATTTTTGTTATTTTAAATTTGTCACTGCGTTGGAACACATAATGTTAAAAACTGAAAAATACTCATTAAACCTCCAAATAAAAATAAAACGTTTTCATAATCTGACTATTTTTGTAAAAATGTCTATAAAAATATTCTCTATAAAATATATTTATACTTCTTATATATATTTTTACTTCTGTATATATTCCAACTTGATCGGAAAATATATATAAGAAAATCACATGAAAGGAGTCTACATAATAAGTGAAGCATACTTCTAGGCCTTAGCTAGGTAGTCGGTTATTTTCATTTTCTTAATAGATTTTAGTTTACATTCTTTAATTATTCATGTAGCTTATTTGTTATCAATAATAATTTTTTTTTTTACTTTTAATTATTGGAGGAGTTTTATTGTGGATAGTGTTGCCCAAAATCGGTCTTGTTCTTGCACTATCCAAGACCAAGACTAAGGCCGCCTATCTGTTGCAAGACCAAGACCAGGATTGGTAAAAAAAGTCGATTTTTTGAATCAAAATAGTTACTTATACTTAACAATCTTAGTTGCTGTATATAAATAATGGGTATAATCAATATACTTTAGCATTTCCTCTAATTTTTCATTCGGGCTTACTTAGGTTTCTCCTATCTGAAAAATTACAGTAATATCTCTCTAGTAATAGGCTAATAAGTAACTGTGAGACTGTTACGAGACTCTTGCGCAAGACCAAGACTGAGTTTGCAAGACCATGACTCGTCTCGGTCTCGCATTTGGGCAACACTACCCTCATAAGTTTTATTGGGGATTGTATTAGACTTACCGAAAGTAGCTTTTATCATTTATAGTAAGCTTAATCACTGCTTAATACAATTTTAAGTTAAATAAAATATTTGTAAGTGGGTGTGATAATAAGAAGCAATCCTTATTTGCTTAGTCAACTTTTTTTTTTTTTATCCAAATTCTAAGAACACTACCGATAAAATATGACAGAAGATTATAATTTTTAGTGAATTAAAAGTGCATGCTCTAATATCATTGAGGTTGTAATCTAGCAGAAATGTAGTCTTTTTACGAAATGCTAAGAATGTAGAAGTGAAAAGGAAAAATAAAGAAAAACATAAAAGCAGTAATGTTCGTCAGAAATCGATTTGCAATTCAAGTATCGACAGCATAGCTTGTAACAGCGTCAGCTCTGAGAAATTTATTCCTTCAAGGAAATATTTCTGTGACTAAAGGTGACAGGGATAGGCTTTTAACTTCAGTTGGAAGTTTATCATTATGCAAATTTTCCATTTATTTTACAATCAACTGGGAATTTCAAAACATGGCATTAAGCCTTCCGAATACCAGTAAGCAACAAGTCAACCTCTCAACAACTCATGATCGACAACAGATAAGATGACGTACATTGCTCAAGAAAAGTTTTCATATACGCACTTGCTTCAGACCTCACGATGGAAGAGAAAACATCATTAAGGCGAGATTTATAAAACAAAATGTAAATTATAAATAATAGCTCATTATAAAGAGGATGAAATGCTGAACAGTTCCCTCGTTTACAGTTTGCAGGTCCGATTTTTGGTTTCTGAAATAGTTTAATCCATATCTTCAATAAAACTGGTGATAATTTTTTTCAGCCTCTCTAACATGGCGTCGCGTTAAGATAAAGTTTTGGAATATAGCTAATTATAATGGGGATGAAATGATGAACATTTCCCTCGCTAACAATGTGCAGGTCCGATTGTTAGTTTTTGATATATTTTAATCTATATGCAAAAACACTTAATTAGTCGACTTGATCCGAGCGTTACACATTGGAGATCTGACGGCTGATTCTAATTAACTCTCCACAAAAAAAGTACAAAACGCCCCTAAAAAAGTTTTCACATCAATAATATAAACTCATCCTCTCTCGATGGTAGATACCTCAAGTCGACGACATAAGACATATATCCCATGGCATCACTACAATTAACGTGAGGTTGTGTGCCTGCGAACCCTTTGCCTTGCATTATCTCGAAATATGTATATTTGTGATAGAAGTTTTCGCTTTTTCAATCTTCTAGTACATTTCAATCAATATCGCCACTGTTGCTTTATTACCTTTCCGAAACTGAAAAAGTATTTAATGCCAGTAGGTACATCTTCTGGTAATTGGCTAACTATTACTCCCAAAACGACAAAAAAAAAAAAATGTTTTTCTTTTAATTATTTACTAGAGTGTGAGTGTGCTTTCTCTGAACACTATTATAAATGTCCTTGATGTGACAGAATGTAATATTTCTAAATAAACAAATAAAAAAAAAAAAAAAAAAAATTATTTACAACTAAACACTAGTGGATCCAGGATTTAATTTTTTGGGGGAGGGCTTCAGCCCGAAAGCTTTTTTTTTCATAAAAATAACGGTAATTTCTTTGGAAAAAAAGAAAGAAACTTAACTACCTGTATCAAATGGTGTTTAAGTGATACCTAAAGCCATTTTAAATGTAATTACACGAACAATAATACTTTAAGAGATATTTTTAAAATATTTTTTTCGATAAAACATGGTTATATTTTCCCATTTTTGGGGGGCTTCAGCCCGAAAGCCCCTCCCCCCGTAGATCCGCCCGTGCAACTAAACAAGTCACTCTGACCTGAAAATTTGTTTTCCCCAACTTTGATGTAAACAATCAGCTGATAAATGATGTCAAATAGTGAGAAACGACGTTACTTTCCAGTCCCTCTAATATATAGCTTACTAGCTGATGTTCCAGTCGTTGACGGGTGTATAGTTAAAATTTGAGAACCTTTTTTTGAGATGGATTTTGCATAATGGGAGGAATGGGAGAAATCCAAATTTAATTTCATAAAATTGGATCGGCGGGAGGTTTGTTTTGAAATTGTTTATGCCGGGGCTTATGGAAGTCAAGGTTTCTTAATAGCCGTAATGAAAACTTTGTTATTCGGCTATGTACACTCGGAATATAAATTCCAGCACAAGTATCCACGGAACACCTGCACTAGAGAACCCTCTGCTAACAATTGTCTTAAGCCGGCATAAAAATAGTAAGCTGTTTTTGCACAATTCGTATAACTTAAAATACAGTCCACTGCTTAAATAAGTAGAATGTTGTCCATAATTTGAATGTTGCCTATTTTGAGAGTTATTTGCCTTGCCTTCATTAAAATTAGGAAACTTGTCCTAAACATTTTTTAGGTGGCACACAACTAAACCGACCACCACCGATCCATTAAAATTTTTTAAGTATTTAATTTTCATTTATGATGAAGCCAGGAAATTGTGGATTCGATTGAAATAATCAAAAGGAGTTGTAGTATCTCTACTTATTTAAACTCTGCTGAGTTTATCGCCGGCAAAATAATCAAAATAACATTGTACATTGAGTCACTTACATCCGTGTGAAATTAAAACTTGATCTGAATATTGTGGTGGGCGGAGTGAAATTTTTGGGGGTTTTTCCCTCCTGATTTCCGGCCAATCCGTTTGGTTAATCCTAAAAATGTATACGACAACATTTGTTAGGCTCTGGAATTTGAATCGAATGACACCTTGGACAGAAAGATCGGACAAAGTTAAAAAATGAATGTGTTTTAGGCGACAACGCGCTATTCTGGATTTTTCCCGTCGAGTTGTGATAATTGTTTCCATCTGTTGAATAGTACAACTTTTAAATGTGGCTTGCGGTAGAGCACTAGCGGATCCAGGATTTAGTTTTGGGGGGGGGCTTCAGCCCGACAGTTTTTTTTTTTTCATATATATATATGACGATAATTAATTAAAAAAAAGAAATTAATTAATTATCTATATGAAATGGTGTTTAAGTGGTTCTTGAAGTCCTATTAAACGTAATTACACCAACAAGAATACTTTAAGAGATAGTATAAAGTATTTTTTTCTGTAAAATATGGTTACATTTTACCATTTTGGGGGGGGGGGCTTCAGCCCGAAAGCCCCCCCCGTAGATCCGCCCGTGCGGTAGAGTAAGTTGGGATGGGAATCGAAGTAAGTAACTGCCTAACCGGGATCTCTAGACAAATTACTCAAGAATTCATAACTTTGGTTATAATCAATATTTTGTTTTCATTTAAAGCCTATGTTTTGAGTCAAGCAAATCTAAATATGACCAAATTTCAAAAGTCTACCTTTAGCCATTGCTTAGCTTATTCCTGACAAAATTTCTTTGGAAAATGTGGACATACAGACAGACAAAAATATTTTTAAAAGTGGATTTGTTGTCTGTAATTTATAATACGGAAAGATATTAAGAAACGGGTTGATTCTATTCAATGTACAGACAAAACCTTTATTTTATTTATATAGATTATCAGATAATGAGTTGAAAACTAGTACATTTATCTTATGTACGAGTATAAGCCTTGGATGTTACCAAATGCGATCTATACGAGGAATTTAAATATATACGAGAATTATGGTCTAGTAGTTCACTCATCAGTTGTCTTAAGCACCTCTGGGAACAGAGAGATGGAGGGAGCACTCTGGTGTGGTCCTCACGATGAACAAAAAAAGGAAAGAAAGTGGAGTTGTTAAGATTTTTTGGAGTTGTTTAACATAAGTTAACATAGCATTAGGAGATGTTTGCCTTAGCCGAATTAAATCGTCAATGTAGGCGCTTCAGCTCGGGATCTTGATTGACAGTTCTCCAACAATTACCCGACAGCTCCGAGGGGAAAGGATAAAAAAGGACCTGAAGAAGAAAGGATAAAAAGGAAAAAAAAAAAAAAAGGACAGGAGAATATAAAATGAATATTCTCTTTGGAACTGGGAGGAGGGAGGGGTAGAGCTGATGATATATAAGGCATGTTTGTTTTAGCTGGGTGGTCCGGGCTAAGGGGCTTTCTTCTTCCCAAAGCTCATTAACCTTTCAATAATAATTGCCATTTATATTAATTTTCGCATTTGTTAATATAAATTAACAACAGAGTGTAAAACGAACGAAAAGAACATCTGTTACAGAGGTTGGAGATCTCTTATACAACTTCCAATTGGTCTACAGACGGAAAAACTATGAATTTTTACTAAAATATATTTATAATGTTTTACAGAACTCTAGCCAACCAATCTTGTATAGTGTCTTGTTTTTTATTTGTGGATTATAAAATTGGGATCTCTTTTACCTGCACCCGGTTTTTTAAAATGTTTACCCAGCTTCGAAAGTCATCGGGGTTCTTTGGTACACACAAACGTAATATCAGCTTATATGCCTCTTGACATGAATTACAAAATCAAATCCGCTTGTTTTTCTCACTTTCTACATAATTAATCGTGAAGTAATTGTCCAATCTTCCTTTGAAGATAGACCAGTCATTCTTAAGCGGAAATTCACGCAAACTGAACCATAACTATAATATTTACTGGAAACTAATTTAATTACCTATCTGTTTCCACTGATGCACGAGAACATCCATCTCGTCGCTATTATAATGAATTAAAAGAATATCGGAACTTTAATAATACCTTTATTTTTTATTATTCGCATACGTTCCTAGATATAATAGCACAGGCTTTTAACCGAGTATGGTAGCCCGGACTGCTCTTAAAGCTTAAAATCCTTCTCCCTCAGTCCTTCGATACTACCTCTCTGACCGCTGTTTTCGAGTGCAACACCATATTCCGATATATATCCCATTAAAGCCGGTGTTCCCTAGAGCACCTTCTATGGTTCCGTGTTTTATATCCTCTTATCAGCTGACATCCCTTATCATTCCGATATCTTTCTTGCAACATTTGCTGATAACACCGCAATCCTATCATCCAACTTAGATCTTGAAATAGCATCCTTAAATCTGTAAAGGCACTGGTGTTGAAATTCAAACATTATCTTTGCTTTTCGACGCAATTCCTGTCAACCAGTACACTTTAATTCCATCGAGCTTCCTTACTCAGACACAGTCAGACACAGTCTTTCTCTTAGACCGAAGACTAACATGGAACCCACATACTAGACATAAATGACAACACATCAAACGCCAGCTATATAGCCTACTGAACAGAAAATATCAAGTTTCAACTGACAATAAACAACTTATGTACAAGACAATCTTGAAACCTATTTGGACCTACGGACTGGAACTGTGGGAGACAGCAACATTTTCTAACATCAAACGCATTTAATCCTTTCAGTCCAAAGTCCTTCGAACAATAGTCGATGCTCCGTTCTATGGAACCAACCAAACCCTACACCATGATCTTAATATCCCTTTTGTCCTAGACCTTATACCTGAAATTTTTTCCAATTTTCCATTGGAAGCTGCCATACACTCCTACATCGCAAATAGGTTCATCTCATTGTAACCTAAAAATATTTTATTTACGAAAACTCTTGTAATTGGAGCGTTTTAAAACGAGAGATCGCTATACTTTGTCTATTAAATTTGGTACTAAAAACTCATAAATAATCAATTGCTTTCTACTTGAGTAGTAAGCTGATTTGAGCACCAAATCGAGAAAAAAGATGGCCTACAAAAATATCGGCCCGTTTGGCGTGACCTACACCCCGAATTGTCAAAATAACGAGGTTATATAGGTCAAACGGCCCAAGATTTTTGTAGCCCACCTTTTTAATCGATTTAAATTATCTTACGATCCAAGTGAATGGGTATCTACGAGTGTTTAGTACCTAATTAAATATACCAAAGTTTACCGACTTCCAGATTGAAAACGCCCCCAATTCTAATAATTTTCGTAAATAAAACATTTATAGATTAGTATAAGATGAAACTATCTGCGAAGTTTCAGGCGGATGTTAATAATTTCATAAAAAGGGGTCTGTACCACGGACTGTAAAAAAAATATTGTTAAGAATTATTATTTTTAAATTTTCTATTTTTATAAAGAATGCTTTGCAACAGTTAATTGTAGTCATTTTTGAAGACAATACGGATACTTTAAGATGACTGTAACATGAAATCATCATTTTGTTACATTAGTTTTTTCCATTAAATCTCAACTTAATTATGGACGTAAAACTTATTAAATGAGGAATTTTTTCTAAAAGTGGAGATAATGTAATACAGTTTTAAAGTTGTAAAAAAATACATCACAAATATTTTATGACTTGTTTTTAAACTGAACTTATCAGTGGTTCACTCAATAGTCCCCCTTTTTTTTTTAAAAAATGACAAATTCTACTTTCTTTTAAAGTAAATTTTGTCTAGTTCAATGTGGAACAATGTTTAATTACTTAAATCAAATATCTTGTTATCGCTTTTTATTCAACAAAAAACGTTACACGCTTAAAAAAAACCTTTTATCTAGTTCAATGTGGAACAATATTTAATTACCTAAATCAAATATCTTGTTATCGCTTTTTATTCACAAAAAAACGTTACCCGCTTAAATAAAAAAAATCTTTATATATACTTTTTTGTAGATCTTGATGTCTACTATCAACCTTTAAAATATTTTCCTCTACTTACGGGAACCTTCTTATCAAATTATTAACATCCGGCTGAAACTTTGGAAATAACTTCATATGATCGTAACCCACAAATATTTTTTTTACTAAAATTCTGGTAATTGGGACGTTTTTAATCTGGAACAGAGCAAACTTTGTATATTTAATTAGGTAATAAAAACTCATAAATACCTATTTGCTGTCCATCTGAATCGTAAAATATTTTTAGCTCGAAATCGAAAAAACAATTGGCCTTCAAAAATATTGAGCTGTTTGGCGTGATCTACACCCCCAAATTGACAAAATAATAAGGTTATATAGGACGAACAGTCCAATATTTATGTAAGCCACCTTTTTTCTCGATTTTGTGCTAAAATTATCTTACGATCAAGATAGAAAGCAAATGGGTATTTACGAATTTTTTAGTGTGTGATTAAATATACAAAGTTGGTCTCTCTCCAATTGAAACGCCCCTATTCCAAGAGTTTTCGTAAATAAAATAGTTTTAGGTTACGATGAAATGAAGCTATTTACAAAGTTTCAGACGGATGTTAATAATTTGATAAGAAGGTGTCTGTATCACGGACTAATACTGTATATTTGTATGTCAATTTTAATATCTTCAGGACTACAGATCTTCACTATAGAACATATTCCAATTTTTTTCTTCTTACCCTTTAAATGTACTAAATTTACCAAAAACTCTACTATTGCATCAATTGCCCTTCAAAACTACCTCTGTGATCTTCAAAAATGCTTCGAGAAAGGGAGAATTAAAATAAATAGTAATAAATCCACAAATGTGACTTTCTCTCCTACGAAAGCCTCATGTTCATCCAAAACGATTGACAATAACAAAAGTTATGTACAGTACCTCGGACTCTACGTAGACAAAAGACTTACCTGGAACATACATACGAAATTAAAAAGATAAGAAATGGCTAGATATAACCAACTCTCATCATATCTTCTGGACTACAGATCTTCACCTAACTTACGAAACAAGCGACTGATCTACAACACCTTACTGAGACCAATATGGACATATGGAGCAGAACTTTGGGGTTCAGCAAAACAAACACACATAAACATAATACAAACAGCACAATAGAAAATTTTACGAAAAATTGTTAACGCACCTTGGTACATTTCAAATAACACTATACCTAACGACTTGAAAACCCGAACTGTAAAATCCTACATCCACGACATATACACTACATTTCATTTTTCAACCAAAAATCACTCCAATCCTCTGGTTCTTTCTATCTCTTGCTCTCTGTTACCTGAACAATGCACATTAAGAAAACCAAATCAAACAAATACAACAAATTTCCTATATGTGCAGCCGCGCAGGTGCAAATTGCATAAAATATAAATAAATAATTTTAAGAATTGTCCATTTTATTAATCGATAAGTATGCTGTGTCTGTAGGAATCCAATATAATTTGGCAGCACTCTTTTATGAAAATAAAGTTATTCTCTCTAGATTTTGACTTAAGTGATACATCTGAGTTGACCTTTGGAAGACCGTGAAGAAAGGAGGAACCCAGGGGCTACTCTGTAAAGTGACATCCAGCAAAATGTGACACCTGTGAAACGGTGGAAGATAAAAAAAAAAAAAAAAAAGGAAAAGGAAAAAGAAAAGAAAAAAAAAACCTGGCAGAAGTGACCTGGAAGAGGGCGATGAGGAGATAGCTATCTGTGGAGGAGATAACATCCAAGACCGCGGGGAGCCCTCCCCTAACGAGCAATTAATGCTAATCAGTTCATTTATCCTGGTCCTGTCCCTGTTGTCCTAGGAGAGAGAGAGAGAGAGAGAGAGAGAGGGAGAGAGAGAGAGGAGCTGTCCTGGGGAGGACTAGCTCTATCGGGGGGAGACTGCTAGTCAGAGGTGGCCTTTAAAAAGATTGACCTTATCTGAGGAAAATTTTGATTTTTTTTTGTTTTTATTTGAGCTTTTGTTTCTTTAATTTAAAAAATCTGGTGCGCACAATACACAATACACAATAAACAACACAAAATATATGGTTAGCTGCAAAAATGGCGATACTACTAGCGATATCGATATAGATGGTAATATGTTTGAACAGGTAGATAAATTTAGATATCTAGGTTCTACGATAACTAGAAAAAACGAAATCGAAGAAGAGATTAAGGTTAGACTGAAGGCGGGAAATGCTTGTTATTTTTCTGTGACAAAACTACTTAGTTCGCGCCTCTTGTCCCGGAACTTGAAAATTAGAATCTATAAAACAATTATCTTGCCTATAGTTCTTTATGGATGCGAAACTTGGCCGCTTACACTAAGGGATGAACAGCGTCTTAAGATTTTTGAAAATAAAGTATTGCGTAGAATATTCGGACCGAAGAAGGATGAGTTAACCGGAGAGTTCAGACGGTTACGCAACGCCGAATTGCGTGAGCTGTATCCGGGTAATATAATTGAGATGATTTCATCGCGGCGAATCAAATGGGCGTGTAAAGTTGTTGGGCTTAGTAACGAGAGAATTCCTAAAAGGTTAATATTTGCTGTGCCGAATGGTAAGCTTCCGAGGGGTAGACCGAAGCGAAGGTGGGAAGATTGCATTAAAGCCGATCTGAAGGGATTGGGTTTTGACGGCGAACGGTGGAGGGAGGTGTGTAATAAGCGATTGGTGGTGTCGGCATCGAACCTTCGGGTTCGCTAAGCCTTTTATTATTATTACAATACACAACTTTCACTTACCCCTCTACTTTGAATAGAAATTATTTTTGAAGTGCATTTTAAACGAAGCTAAATCTTAAAGCTTAAAGATAACAAATCATTAATATTACAAGAAGTCTATTTATAATATCGATTATAAGCAATAAAAATCTAGTTTTATAAACTACACAACTTCAGTCTCTGAGCCTTTCGGTTGACAGAATGACTAACTCCAATTTTAACATTTTTGAGTAATGTCGTTTTATTGATATTTCTTATTGAAAAAGTTATTTCTATACAGACAAAAGTTGAATCTAGAGTATGTGATTGCAGTGTTGAATTATAGAACTTTGAATAAAAGTATAAAATTTGCCACTAGGAAGATCACTAAAATTAATAATAAAGAATGTTGAAATTGGAGTTTGTTATTCTGTCAACTGAAGAGATCATATATGCCTAGAGAGATTTGAAATTACATCTGAATATTTAACCTATAAATGATTATGGATTGTAGGAGTATTAGTTATTAAACTGTTATTTTCCATTGGAAAGTTTATTAAAATGAAATTACGAGATTACATTGCCTCCCATGAATAGATCAAAAGTTGTCACACTAATTGTAAGTGATGTATTATATTTAGCTCATATTACCTGTGGAGGCGTGTTCTAATCTTTCCGGTGATCTCGTATTTTTCCTTTAATAATCCATTTAGTTAATTATCCAATTCTTTTATATTTTGGATTTAGCTACCGTTTATATTAGAAATTAATGTGAAGTGATCAATCTTTTCAAATAAAAAAAAGAAATTAAAGATACTTTAGGGGAAGCTAATATTGAAAATTAGTCGTTTAAGTTCTGTTAGAGAACAGCAATCAGAATAAAAACTAGATTTTATTTTAAATTGCTTAATTTTACACTGACATAATGAATTTAATCAAAATCGTTGGGAGGCGTTTTCGAGAAAATCGTAAAAATGTTTTTCATTCCATGATATAAGTTGCCTCTTCCAGGTAGCCGATTTTGGCGAAAAAGTTGCTGTAACATCCCTAGCTAGAGGGTGCTAGATAGGGATTGTGCCAGAGGATTTGGGTGACACGAAAGGAATTGGTGAAATTTGGTGAATTTCTCAGGGATGTCTAGGACAGATGGTATTTTGAGGTCATGATGTAGGGTTTTGTCACACATAGAACGGAACATCGACTATTGTTGTAAGGACTTTTGACCGGAAGGATTGGACACGTTTGATATTAGAAAATTTTACTGTTTCCCTCAGTTCTAGTCCGTAAGTCCAAGTAGGTTTCAGTATTATCTTTTAGATCAGTAACTAGTTTTCAATTGACAGTTTAGATTTTCTGTTAAGTAGTCTGTATAGTTGGTCGTGTCGTCGGTTAAGTTCCTGTCTTTTAGGTCTAGTATGAGGGTTCCACGTTAGTCGTCTGTCTAAGAGAAAGGCAAGATACCGGAGGGTATCTGAGAAAGGAAGCTGGACGGTGTTAAAATAAACTGGTGGGCAGGATTTACGACAAAGGGTGAAGGTAATGTGTTTACATTTGGATTCGTTTATCTTAATGCGCCATTTCCTACACCGGTGTTCAATCAGGGAGAGGTGCATTTGTAGGTTTAATGACGCTGTTTTAGGATCTTAGTTTGTTGAAAGGATAGTGGTATCATCAGCGAATGTTGCCAGGATGGTATCGCGATGGACAGGAATATCTGCAAAACGCTACCCTCGATTAAATAACAGTCGGAGAATTCATTACCACAGCGAACTTGAAAGGAGCAGTCAGAGAGATAGGATCGGAGTATTAGATATAAGGACTGTGGTAGATGGAATTTAAGCTTGAAGAGCAGTCCAGCGTGCCATACCCGGTCAAAAGCCTGTGCTATGTCCAGAAGTGTACCAGAATAATATTGCTTATTTTCTAGGGCTGAGGATGAATGGTAAACAACGCAGGGTCCTTGTTGGACAGTGAAATGTCGGGAACGAAATCCGAATTGATAGGTAGGAAGGTTTTAGGATTCTATTGTGGATAGGATTCTTTTCAGTAGGATCTTTTCAAACAATTTTGATAGGATTGGCTACTCGCTAATTGCGATGTTAACAATAATGTAGAAATGTTAAGCTTCTGAAAATAATTAGGCCCTTCGCTTGTTAATTGAAAATAATATTCTTTTAAATATTTATTAAATCTACAATGGCTACTAGGTTTAATCAGTTTATAATTAAGAAGATAAAAACACTTTTAAATTAAAACATTTAGTCCATTTTATAAAAATTGTGATTCTTCGAAAAGTTTTTCACCCCACTGTATGTATAATAAGTCGACAGAATGAGTGTGACAACTTTTAACCTATCCTTGGTAGGCAATGTAATCTCGTAATTTCACAGTTTAATAACACTGTTTTATTAAAAAGTTTAATATTCTTAATAGGTTAAATATTTAGATGTAATTTCAAATCTCTCTAGGCATATATGAGATCTTCAGTTGACAGAATGACTAACTCAAATTTCAACATTTTTAATAAATAATTTAATAAATTAAAATCTAGTTTTTATTCTGATTGCTGTTCTCTAACAGAACTTAAACGGCTAATTTTCAATATTAGCTTCCTCTAAAGTATCTTTAATTTTTTTTTTTTTTTGAAAAGATTGATCACTTCACATTAATTTCTAATATAAACGGTAGCTAAATCCAAAATATAAAAGAATTGGATAATTAACTAAATGGATTATTAAAGGAAAAATACGAGATCACCGGAAAGATTAGAACACGCCTCCACAGGTAATATGAGCTAAATATAATACGTCACTTACAATTAGTGTGACAACTTTTGATCTATACATGGCAGGCAATGTAATCTCGTAATTTCATTTTAATAAACTTTCCAATGGCAAATAACAGTTTAATAACTAATACTCCTACAATCCATAATCATTTATAGGTTAAATATTCAGATGTAATTTCAAATCTCTCTAGGCATATATGAGCTTTTCGGTTGACAGAATGACTAACTCAAATTTCAACATTTTTATTATTAATTTTAGTGATATTTCTAGTGGGGAAATTTATAACTTTATTCACAATTCTATATTTCTGCACTGCAATCATCTACTGTAGAATTAACTTTCTCACTTTACTCAAAAATGTTGAAATTGGTCATTTTGTCAACTGAGAGCCTCATATAATGAAAAAAGTAGATATTGCTATACATCGTAACGAATTTTCAAATATATCGAAACAGCGAGTCCATATATCTTTCAAAAAGTCGATATTTATTACTATCGTAACTATTAGAGAAATAAGAGATCGTAGCGAATAACAGTTGTAGCAGAGGGACCAAAGGAATACGAGCTCGTCTAAGAGATTAGAACAGGCTTCTGTACGTAACATGAGATTAATATATGAGCGGACTTCGACAATATTATCTACATTAATATATGCGAGTTTCAAAATTGTCGTATTATTTGATATTTATTTGTATAGATTATAGCGATATAAAAATGAAAATATGTATACCGGTACTTCAATGACTAAAAATACCGCAAAGAAATATAGTGGAACTCTTGTCTGACTGAAACTGTGTCGTGGAAATAGCTAGTGTCAAACAACAAAATATAAATATTATACGTTAGAAGACCATTCAAATATATGAGCCTTTCAGTTGACAGAATGACTAATTTTTGTGTTGTTTCTAATGGGATGATTTATACTTTCTTCACAATTGGATTTAGTCATTCTGTCAACTAAAAGGCTTATATATCACTAATCTACGAAACAAGAGGGATAGATTCCAGTGGAACAAGCTTATCTCTTATTGAGACAATTTTTGGTTCAACAGCCTTGCTAAAGTATAAAGCCTCGCCAGCTTTCCTCTTTTCTTGAAATATTACATTGTGTTTACAATTCGTTTACAAAATAAGAGGATTTACATGAAATATGAGAGTTCTTGCTGGGTTTAAGTGTAAATTCAGGATTTCTCATCATTGGGTTCAAATGAAAACATGTTATTTAAATATTCAATTTTTCAATATATATTTCATCATAGTTTTCATTTTTTATATACATAATGTACATACATATTTTTATGAATAAATATTATCCTATTAACATATTTACATTTATAACGTTTTTTTTGTTAATGTATAACATATGTAGGTAACATTTATATATAAACATAAATTTCAGTAATTGTTTTTAATGAACACTTAATGATGAAGTTTTTTTTTTTTTTTTATAAATTGTTTGATATTTTAAAATTTATATTTCTATAAACTGAGAATACAAAAAAGTAGATTTTAATTTTAAAGATTTGATAAGTCAACAATTGATTGCATACATTTATTTATACAAGTTATTAAAAATATCAGGTACATAATTTGTTTTTAAATAAATTAAATTGTTAACAGTTAAATACAGACCAATTGTAGCTTGTCAAATCACGTTATTATTCTATGCTATGAAATTTGGAAGAAAAATTAAAAGATGCATAGACGTGTGCATTATCGCTAGCGTTTTAAGTTTACTATCTAATTTAATGCAAAAAGTCCATTAAGTAGCATTTCATAAGAATAATTCACTTATTACTGCGGTGAATTTTCTGTCTGCGAAATCAGAACATTGTAAAACTTTAAATTTAAATCTTATAACTACTGAGACTAGATTGTGCTCCCTTAACTTCATCTTATGTACATTTATACAATATGTATACAATATATTACATTCTAAAATATTTACAATATTATTGGGTGTTATCTGCAACCACAGCCCACCACCATCATGTCCTGATAGTTCTTGAGAACTACCTTCCCCTCGTCGAGGTAGAGCATGGAGATAGAGGACAGTTGGGTGGGCACGCAACAGGCCTTTGGCACGGCGTTGGGGTTGACCGAATGAACCAAGGTTTGGACTATGGCGTGGTTGGTGGAGTTGAGATGGTCCGCCAGAGGGAAGGGGCAGTCCCCGTGGCAGTAATAGGCGTCGTAGCCAGGGGGGGCCACGATCCAGTCGTCCCATCCGACCGCCTTGAAGTTCACGTAAAGCGGATGTCGCCTGCAGAGAGATCTTCCATCCTTCCTTCTGTTTGTCTTTCCTGGGGCTCTCTTCTTCCTGGACAACAGCTCTGGCAGTCCTCGCGGCCCGGATCTCCCATCGTCGGAGTAGAGGAACATCCTGTGGAGGTCCCTCTTTACCCTCTGCGGAGCGCCTTCTCCTTCCACAAGGAGGCCGTGGTTGGTGCCGCTTTTCCATCGCTCCACAGCCGGAGTGACGTCCAACAGCACGCTGCCGTCCTTGCCCACCTTCTTGGAGTCCAATACCCTGAGGATGGGACCGTCACCACCTTTCTTCCCGGGCTGCACGATATCGTGGACCTGGACTCGCTGACCTGGCTGTAGGCTGGACAATCGCAATTCTGCAGCTGTCACCGTATCTTTGTCCAAGACTTCCGTTATGTTGAAATTTAGACGGAATTTTCGCCTTGGTTTTTTATCATTTTCACCTGCAATAAAAGAGAAAAAAATATTTAATTAAGATTTCTACTAATTATGCATGTGTAATGCATTGTATATATCAAATTCTATATTCTATCAGATACACTAGTCCCAATGCTATGATAATAATGTAAGTTCCACAAAAATTAAAGCTTAGATGCGGAAACGTTACCCTCACATATTATTTACACGCAGAAATGATAATAAGCTCCAACCAAATATAAGGCTTTCCTGTTTCTTTTTGTAACGCAGCAGTTCATGGGAAGCCAAAAGGTGGGTGAAAACAGCGAAGGAAAAGAAAAAGTTATTATCTTGAGAAATGTTCTTTGTGAGACGATGTGCCACTTCCAGGCTCAAATATGTTATAATTACAGCATATAAACGACATAGTTAAATGGTTTGGCTATATATTAAGAATGCCAGAGGAGCGATAGACAGTATTAATCTTTCAATATCAACCAGTAGGATGTCGAAAAAGGTGGGACGACTTTAGAAGAAATGTTTACAGGATGTAAAGGAAGATATAACTTCCAGAGGTCATCGAGATGGACCATTGGAAGAATTTTGGGACAGGAGGCACCCCTTGACCAAGAAACTATTCCTTATCTTTTTCTTTCTCACCTTTTCTGTATACGGAGTTTTTCCCGTGTCAGGGAAGAGAGAGCGGAGGATTAATGCGAACTCGGTAATCTTCGGTATATCAGATCGTTCAGTCACTCTACCCTCTGTTAGTGATGAAACAGTAATATTGAACCTAACACCTTTCATGGGTTGTAAGGTTATCACTGAACATGATTTTCCTTTCCTCATGAAAAAATGAACTACACGTACTTGAAATAGTTCACGTGCGGATGGATGATAATAGGAACCGTAATAGTTCACTCATATGAAGTTAGTTCCTAAAAAAACTACCGTTCAAGAACTGCAGAGTTTTATTTGGCAGATATCGAGGTAGATAAATGCACCATGTGTAAACAAATGAATAATGAAAAATATCAAATTTTGAAGTGAATTAATATTTGTTTTTGAATGGCTCATTATTGTGAAAATCATAAACTAATATGTTTGTGGTCATTGGCCCAAGATCGAAACACTACGACCAGGTGTCCGCGACGGAGGAATCCGATCGACAATAAAAGGACGAGTAAAGGAGAGTGTCCTGGGAATTACAAGAGCGACAAAGTGGTCACATTAGGGGAGAGTTATAGCGGCGGGTCTTATCGCGCGTCCGTCGTCCTCCTTGCGACATATCTGCTTCGTCATGTAGCGACATTGTTCCGCGAACACTAGCGGCGCGGAGATATATAGGATAATTAGGACGATCTGTATCATCTACAGCGGCGTATCCTTGAGAAGGTTCTCGGAAGAGGTAGTAGATCAGTCTTGGATCGATTATCGGGATCGCATTGTCGCGAGGATTTACTCGATAAAGCTGCTGTTCAAAAATTCTAAAAATTATTCCTTTGTTCTTATCAGGCTTCAACTTACAAAATTTTAACTACATTTTTCAGATTTTCACGTTAAAAAAATAAGATAAAAACAAACAAATAAATAGAATTGCAAAAATAACAGTTCAGTTTGGCTACTCCAAAATGGCCGAGAATATTACACACAAGATCGACAAGGCAAATTATGTACATATACTAACTTATTGTTTAACAGACGATATCTACGGTCTCCGGCCATAACAAGGTAAGTTGAAAAATGATCCTCGTTCTATAATGACGAGAAGAAGTTAGTAACTAGTGAATTTACTAACTTTTTTATGGAGTTTAGAAGATGATTTCAATTTTTGGAACTCTTGGGAACCATTTTTTGACTTAAATATTTGTGGCTAGAGATCATAGATATTTTCCTCATTACGTTTTTATTATTTTTCATATTTACATATCAGAAAAGGGGAGGAGAAAATAAAATAAATAAAACCTAACCTAACGTTAAGAAAGATAGCTATGTCTGATATATACACGATTGTTCATAATCGGCTAATTTCGGCATTCATCGCGAATCTGGGGCAACGATCATTGCTAAAACAACGTAAATAGTTTCAGCTCATCGTAATCTACAAATATTTTATTTACGAGAACACATGGAATTAGGGCGTTTTCAATCTGGGGGGGGGGGTACAAACTTTGTCTATTTAATTAGGTACTAAAAAAAAACTCATAAATACCCATTTCCTTTCTACTTGGATCGTAAGGTAATTTGATCACAAAATCGAGAAAAAAAGTGGCCTTCAAAAATATCGAACCTATACTCCCAAATTGTCAAAATAACAAGGTTATACAGGGCAAACGGCCCAATATTTTTAAATGCCACATTTTTTCTCGATTTTGTAATCAAATTATCTTACGATCTAAATGGAATAGGTATTTACGAGTGTTATTTAGTACCTAAAGAAATAGACAAAGTTTGAAAACGTCGCAATTCCAAGAATCTTCGTAAATAATTTAGTTGTAGGTTACGGCGAGATGAACCTATTCAGGAAGGGTCTATACCATGGACTATTTTGTTGTTATTTTAATAAATGTTACCAATACATACTATAGAGATGTTACTGTCATTTTTTAGAATGGGGAAACCTAACTACACTTCGAATGAGAAATACAAATGGAAGTTAAATGCAAAAGTATATTGGTTCTACCAATTCTTTACACATACTTAGTACTTTATCTTATTTTTTTGTCCAGTCTTTGTCTTGGTCTTGCAATAATTAGGCAGTATTGGGTAGGGCATATGGCCTATGCCGATGATGTAATATCGGCAAGATCATTACCTGCCAGGGGCGCTAGAAGAGTTTTAAACAGCTGCTAATGAATTGGACATGTAGGACCTTAAAGTACCTCGATGGAAACGTCACGAGAGAAAACGAAACGACAGAGGACATAAAGGAATGAGTTGCTGCTGGGAATAAGTGTCTATTGCATCTTCTGGGAATAGGTATATGCAATACGCTCTGTCCTAATTTATAAAAATCTCTCAAGAAAAACTAAGGTATTGCTTTATAAGACTATAATTAGGTTCACTGTAACCTACAGCAGTGAAACCTGGGTTATGGCAGCAGCTAACGAGAAAAGGATAAGGACCTGAGAGAGAAGAGTTCTAAGAAGGATATTTGGTCGTGTGTAGTGTTTTCCAAAATTGATCTTGGTCTTGTACTTTGCAAGATCAAGACCACGGCCACCTAACTATTGCAAGACCAAGACCAGGACTGGTAAAAAAAATCGATTTTTTAAATAAAAATTAAGGCAAAATAGTTACTAATACTTGATGATCTTAGTTACAGTAATATCTCTATAGTAATAAGCTGATAAGAAACTGCAAGACTGTTGCAAGATTCTTGCGCAAGACCAAGACCATGACCAAGACTCGTCTCGGTCTCGCATTTGGGCAACACTAGTCCTGTGCGAGAGGGCGATGGATTTAGAGCGAGAAAGAACTCCAAGCTGAAAGAACTGTTTCCAGAAGAGGTCATAGTTAATGTTATAAAGAAAATATTGAGCTGGCTTGGACATGTCGAAAGGATGCCTACGACGAGATTGCCTAAGCAAATGCTGTATCGTCATCCTAGTGGCTCACGAAGGAGAGTTGTGCCCCGTAAATGATGGCTGGACGACGTTGGAGAGGAAAATCAGTCGATGGCGAACTAAAGCATAGGATAAAGTTGAATGAAGCAGGATATTGGAGGAGGTTTGGTGCTTAATGGACCGGAACGCCATGTAGTGAGTAAGTAAATTGGGTTGGGCCACATTGCCTATATTAATATTGAAAATTTCTCTTAACGTGACTATTATGCGTACTTTTATTATTATTAAACAGTAAATTATGCGATAGCTCACCTGTGTGACTGAACGACGTGACAGTGTTGGCGGACCTGGTGTGGCGACCTTCGAGGGGCAGATCCATCGTGTCCCAGCTGTCCGGGTCCTGCTGGCGGCGGTAGATGTCGAGGAGTTCCTGGGGCACCTGCAGGTCGGGGGCGGGGGGGTGGGGGCGTCTGTGGAGGCCGAGCAGCTTGAGGAGCCCCTCCTCGGGGCTGGCCCCGCCCCCTCGCACCGCCCACGTCATCATCATCATCCTCAGCATCATGGTCATCATCATTTTCTCTCTGAAAGCCGTGATGATGCAATCTTATTAGAATATTCTTAACTTATTAAAAAAAGTGAAAGTGTCTCCTTGGAAACAGCATGCATACAATTTTTTTTTCTTTAGTTCTATATTTAGATATATGATGTAAGTATATCGTCGATATAAATGCTAACTAGCGAATATGAAAATCCTATTTCAAATATCGCTGGTCGCGTAAAATTGACTATTGTTAGACATAGGGTAGAGGACTTGGAAAAACAAAATAACCTTCAAAAATGTCTTCATTCAAGTTTTTCTGTTTACGCAGGACTATGTTCAGTGGGTACTGTTAGACCCTGTCTTAATGATAGTTTTGATATTGTGAATACAGAGTCAATTTTTCGATGTAGGACAGAATAGCTCGATTTAAGCGTAAAACCAAGGAACTCTCAAGAAAAATAACATATCATTCACTTTTTGGGGACTTGCCACATGTTCAGTGAATTAAGAGAGAAATGTTTTGGGCAGCGGACCTGTTCTCCAGAAGAATTATTTGGTTTATTAAAGGGTTCTAACTGGAAAGCCTTAAGCAATTACGTATACATTGCTAAGATCTCAATCGGTCAGATAGTAAACTATTGATACAATATCGTATGTATTTATTGTAACGTTTCTTATATTGTATTTGATGGTTATTATTATTGTTGTTGAAATTAAATTTCTTATTTATTGGATTTGTGATTTGTTAATGTTTGTTTTTGAAAATTCTATTTATACAAATTAAACAGTGAAGAAGAAAATTGCTAGAATGGATATATAGAAATATACTAATACGGTAGATATATACTCATTTATTTTAGTTATAAATGTAATGAATATTTATTATTAATTACACACAGACCTCCTCAGACGGAATTTTCCATTGTTTATGTGTTGTTGCTTGTATATATATATTTTACTTTGTATAATTTTTTAAAAAGTAGAATAAACACGTTTTCATTCATTAATTCATGAAAATCCTATTTATTATTTCTAAAACTTGTTTTTTTTTTGTTGGTACACTATAACTTCGTCAATTCTTCATCAAATCCAATGATGGACCACTCATTTTGAAGATATTCTTCTTCACATGCGAAAAATAGTCCTATCCTCCCAAACTTTATGGAACAAAGTTATGAAGGAATAGAAACTTGAATTGCAAATAACTCAAAAAATATACATTTTTTTCCTGGATTGTACAAAAAAAAAAATCACGAAAATCGATTAGAAATTTGTAAAATTTAAACAACTTGTACCGACCGAGGTAGTAAAGTGTGTTTTATTTCGCAGCTCGAATGACGCTCCAATATGAATTTTCATTAGGAACAAAAAATAAAAATTTGTTTCTACAAATTTGAACTAAGGCACCCTAATGCGAAAAACAGTCCTATTCCTCCGAAATTTCTGAGAAAAAAAGGATTTTTTTTTTCTGGATTGTACCCATTATAATTAGAAAGATTACTAAATTACCTACAAAAAAAAATTGTAAATTCGGACAATTATTAACAAAGATACAGTCCATTAGTTAGTTGGTATACTTAATAATTTCTTCCCCCGAGCCAACTAGTATGAAATTTAATTATAATAAAATAGTTTTAAAAATCGAGTACAAAATCTTTAAATATTCATTCAGGCAAATATTAGTTTGGAAATATCCTCAATCCTCATTTTCAAATTCAATAGGAATTTGTATCGATTATATGATGTCATAGACATCAATCTCCCTACTGTTTCAGAAAGTGCCACATCTAACACCCCGAAGAAGACCCACAACCTAGGTCGAAACGTTAAATGTTCATTATTTCATCGTCTTTGTAATGAGCTATGATTCAAAATTGTATCTTAGTGTGACGGCGTGTTAGATAGGCGAAAAAGAAAAAATGGTGCAGAAAACCGAACGATAACGAGTATTGAAGATATGATTAAAATATCTCAGAAACTAAAAATCGGACCTCCATACTGTAAGGAAATGTTCAGCATTTAATTCCCTTTGTAATGAGCTATTATTTATAATTTATATTTCATATTATTAATCTTGTCTTGTTGATGTTTTAACTTATATCGTGTGGTGTAAAGCACTACACACACCTTAGTTTTATAGTTTTTTTTAATGGACATATTTAACGTTGTATAAATATGTCTTACATGTGATTTAGGAATATTCCTTATAGGCTATGGTGATAAATCTCTTATTTTTAAAAATCAATATACGCAAAAGAGATTGACACGTTAATGGTGCCTTGTTGTTTACCAAGATGTCATAATCTGTTGGCAAGATCGAGCGAGGTTTACATAACCAGGTTCGAGTCGGGTGGGGGAAGAGGCCACGCTGTCTGCCATAGTCTGTTCCCATGCTATCGATATGCAGTAATAGTAGTAATAATATCGATATTTAATAACTATATATTTAATATTATTTAGTGGTCAATAACTTTATCAATTATCAAAGTTTAAACGAATGATTTTATTTTGTTTAGTTTAATTATTTAATTAACAGCTTAAATTATTAGAATATTTAAAATTATTTTTTGTTCATTTATTAAAAATGAAACGTGAGTAAAACTTTTCAGATAAAATTAATAACTCAGAAATTCCTTTTTTTTTTTTTTTTTTTGTTTATTTAATGAAATTTATAACTAGTAAATATGCACAAATTAGAAATAATGACATGAACAGGCTTGAAGAGATACTATCCTGTGGTATCACTTCCTAAATAATTTTATGTAAGAAGATCACGAGACCATCTCCTTTTCAGACGCCTAGGAGGATTATCAGGAATCGAGGAAGAAGCAAGAGTGGAAACAAGGAGATTTGGATGGAACTGAATAGATATCTGGCTCGGGCTAAATCAGCGATTTTTTTTTGCCTTTAAACTTTTAAATGAAGTAAAAACTCATGAAAAAAAATATAAATAAAACTAAACATAAAAAATATTGTTAGAAAAAACAATGCCTATTTTAAATGACTAATCAAAATTCTACCCTAATTTTAATAGAAAAAAAAAAAGGTTTTTGAAAATCTGACCTTTCAGAGTGTTAAAAATTCTTAAATTGTTTCTGAAACGAAAAAAGGAATGAAAATAGAACAATAAAATTGACTTAATATGTCAACTCAGTAATATTCACAGTTTGCAATTAAAATATTATGAAAAATATTTTTTTTAAATTCAATAAACGTTTTAATTTTATCATCTTTAGTCTTCATCCTCTATACATTTTTACATATATTATTATCCTCTATACATGTATTATTATCCTGTATACATCTCCACATATATTATTACGGTAAAGTCCCGGAATCGATTTTGTATCAAATATAAGCTCCTGTCATGCTCAAATACCTTAAATGGAGTACCGTGTTGGATTCAGAATTTCAGATAGGTGTTTTGCGATTCTTAATCCCCGTTTTCGTTTTCCTTTCTAAAATCAATAAAGTTTATATAAAAATTTCACTAGTCTTCAATTCTGGAGCAGTTATAAGACCGTGAATCTATATGGGACAAATTGGGATTTGAAGAAACATGTCTCATTTCGACGACTTGAGGTCCCGAGAGGAGAGAAGAGGAGTTTATATCATCTATCAAAAAAATTTTTTTTGTCGGTACGCCATAACTTCGTTAATTCTTCATCAAAATATTTAACTATCAATTTGAAGTTTACTTCCCCTTCAGGTGGTAGATTTAATGAAATAAGTTAATGACGGAAGATAAACATTATTTGCGAATAACTAATTTGGTAAAAATATTGGTTTGAAACATGGTTCTTCAACAAACATCTCCAATCCGCTCCGCGAAAGTTTCTTTGATAGATGATTAAATTTAAAAAAATTATTTTGAAAAATATGAAATTTAGTAAATCATTGGAACACGAGGTTTTTATGACATTTATTGGATAACTTGTTTCTCTCAGAAAGCTCATTTCACAACTAAAGTGTCATTTATAGAAAAAACTTGTTTTTTATTATAACAAACCAGAGACCGCGAGACTTAAATGAGGTCTCAATTAGGGATGGCCTAGAGTCGATATTATCGAAAGATCGATATTTTCCTTCCGATGTTCGTTAGTTTACTATCGATAATATCTCCTTCAATATCTTGATTTAAAAATAAACAATTTTATCATAAATTATTTTCGGAATGCGCTAGGAATTGTGTACGAGTCTCTTCGTTAAAAAAATAATATATACTTATCTTTCCTGTTTCATATAGAATGTAATGCGTACGAGAGGAAAATATAGATATTTGCATAATATCGACTCTCGATGGTCAACCCTTCTCAAACCAAATCCAAGAATTGTCAAATAAACCTATGTTTAGTGTTGCCCAAAATCTTGACCAAGACCAAGACCGCCTAACTGTTGCAAGACCAAGACCAGGACTGGTAAAAAAAAAAATCGATTTTTTATATAATAATTAAGGCAAAATGGTTCCTAATACTTGACAATCCTAGTTACTATATGTTAATAATTGTTATAACCAATATACTTTTGCATTTAACTCATCTAATTTTTTATTCGGGCTTACTTAGTTTTCTCCTATCAAAAAAATGACAGTAATATCTCTATAGTAATAAGGAACTACAAGACTCTTGCGAGACTCTTGCGCAAGACCAAGACCGTGATCAAGACTGAGTTTGCAAGACCAAGACTCGTCTCGATCTCGCATTTGGGCAACACATGATGATATCAATAATTATAGGCCGATATTAATATCGATTTCCCATCCCCAGTCTATATTAGGGAAATTATAAGTTGCATTATTTTATTTATTTTTCTAGTATTTGATCACAGTGAATTATTCACACGGGGCAACTAATATAATATTATCAGGATACTCCTGAGACACGGAAAATAAATATATGGTAGCCTATTATTTTAGTGTTAATATATTGTAGATTGAAGGTGGATATATATATATAGATATATATAATAATTTACCTTTGAAACGAAAGGCACCATTACCGCCGAGACTGTAAGGTGTAAGGCAGCGCCACGCAGTCTGCTCTCAGCGGCTTAACTCCTTAGCGGGTCCGGATGACCAGAATGCTAACCCCACCACCTCCCCTATCATCCCCTCTACTTCGGCAGTTCCGTGTCTTCGGATGGATAACTATCTGCGCCATTGGAGAGAGGTCGCGCAAGGTGTGGTGTCTTGCGTCAGGCGCACCATCAGCGAATGGGCTATGGATGGGTTCATTTATCGGGTGTCCCGCGAGAAGAGAGTGATAGGAGTCTTCAAGAGCAGCAAGAGAGTCCATATAAACAATAGGCCAACAGGAAATTCAAATTTTGTATTTTTTTTTAAGTAAGTCATGTATTTGTTGAATAGTAAGCGATAACGAAAGAAACATTTAATTTGAGTAATTAACAATTGCTTCTCAGTAAACTAAACAAAATTTACTTCAAAAGAAAATAGATTTTGTAATTGTTAAAACTATTTAATGACGAATTTTGAGCGGCTAAACTAAGCTAAGTTTTGTTTGTTTTAACATAAATTATTCGTCAGTGATAAATATTCAGGAAAAAAAGTTTTGGTGCCTAACTCGCCAAATATGTATTCTATGGTAAAATTTATAATATAAGTTTTGAATTATCAACAAAATAAAAAAAAAAAAAACTATCATTGGAATCGAAACAGTATTAGCGATGATACAGCTTATTATATTTTCTACACATGTTTTAATTTATTACTTTCCTACCTATATCTCCTTAATCCTGAGGCTATAAAATTAAATACAGACCAAACAGCTGTGAATCGTAATGTTAACTTGATCATATTCTTGTTTTTGTTTTTTTTATAGATGTCAAGTTTTCAACGCATTGAAGAGGAAAACAATCAACATTTGTTCACCATCATCTGTTAATTAAGTTATTGTAATTTTATGATTTAAATTTCAAAGAACAATTTTAAGTTTTGATCTCTGCAGTTTTGTTTTTAGTACTTTGCATTGAAACCTCTAATCGAACAAATCAAGCATTTTACCTTCCTCCTATGAAGATTTGTTAAAGAAACTTTAGTTTAATTTAGTTCTTTAACCTTCTTAATTAATATTTTTCATTTATTTCTTTACTAGAAGAATAAATTTCAAAAATAATTATAACTTTGAATAAATATTTAAAAAAATTGTTATTACTCATTGCAGTCATTATTTTACCTTTTTTTGTTTTAAGTTCTTTTTTAAAAATCAATTTCCAAAAGGGCTAGAAGTTAGAAAGTATAAATATTTTTTTATGGGAAACGTAAATAGATCGTTACAGGAACAATAAAAATTCTGTTTTACTTTGAAACTAAAACATTGTTTCTTTTTTATTTTTATTTTAAAGAAAAAATCTTTCATTCATACATTGAAATCTTCAAATATAATGTTTCTTTATATTAAATACTCTGCCTATTATTTATTATGTACTTGCATTATAATTGTTGAGTTTTGCAAAAAATTAACATTTTGGAATAACTTAAAGTTTTATTTACCTTCGTAAACTATTCCTGTTTAGAATAATGTTATTCTACATTACATTATAATGTAATTTGTAAATCTATTTAATTTTTTAATATACAAATGAGATGAAGGGTTTTCTGGATTATTTTGACAAATAAATTTAACTTTTCATACTATAAAATTTATTTATTGCCAGGTAAAGTTTTGATTTATTTGATAAATGACAAAAATTGGTAAGGGAAGTATTGCGATCGGGTCAAATTTCCGATATGCCGTTTTCGACGGATCTATACGTTTCAGAGCCCCCCCTTAGCCTGAACCTGAACATGAATTTTTCTGGTAATGAAATTCCCTACAAAACTTTATAAAAATCGTTCCTTTCGAGCAATCATTAACGAAGTTACATCTATTCGATTTCGTATGTAAGAGTATAGGTTGATATCATGGTGTCAGAAAGGAGTGAATGAGAGAAAAAAGATAATTATGCGAAAGTAAAAAAATCAGTTGTCCGCATCACACAAGGTTCACTATTTCCTCTACTTTTAACAGAAATTATTTCTGAAAAAGAATTACTGTGTAAAAAATTATATGTTATAATATCATATCATAGAAAAACATTAAAAAAAGCTTTTCAACAATTTATTAGAGTAGTTTAATCTTATCATATATTCATATAGTAGTTTTAGGATATATTTGAGTTCTACCAATGGGTAGTTTCTCTTCATGTTGAACATGTCATGTTACCAATTTCACATTTACTTATTGTATTTTCTATGTAATACAGTTGTAAATTCCATTAAAATAATAATAAAAAAAAAGGATATATAATCACTGTTTTATTTTTTTTTTTACATAACTTGGGGAGAATCTCAAATGTTTTTCTAAATAATCTGGACTTAATTAATATTGACTTAAATTTTCTTACACGAGCAATTTTTTTTAAAAGTTTAAATTAAAAAAAATCAAATAATGTCACCTATCACCGATTTTTTTTTTTTTTATCAGAACTTGGTTTAAAAGTAGTCTTCAAATTGTCATAACAATGACAAAATCTATTTTCTTTTGAAGTAAATTTTGTCTGGTTTACAATGAACCAATTATTAATTATTTAAATTAAATATTTCTTTCGTCATTGCTTCCTATTCAACAAAAAATATGAGACTTTAAAAAAAAACAAAAAAATTAAATTCCTACTCTTCTGCCCAAAATCGGAGCAATATTCAATATAAACTTTTTTGTACTTCTTGAGATCTACAATACAGAATTATTTAATTATTTATTAATTATTATTATTTATTTATTTTAATTATTTGAGTTCTTCTATAAAGAATTATTATCAATTGAGTGATAGCTGTGTACACGGGCGGGTCTACGGGGGGGGGGGGGAACTTTCGGACTGATGCTGGGAAAATATAACCATGTTTTATCGAAAAAATATTAATAAATTATCTCTCAAAGTATTATTGTTCGTGTAATTTCATTTAAAAGGGCTTTAGGAATCACTTAAACACAATTTCATATAGGTAGTTAGTTTCTTCCTTTTTTTCCAATGTAATTATCGTTATTTTTATGAAAAAAAAAACTTTCGGGCTGAAGCCCCCCAAAATAAATCCTTGATCCGCTAGTGGCTGTGTATTAATGATTACTATTAAACTGGAGGGATATTTTCCAATGGGACTAGCAAATTATTTATTAAGTTAATTGTGAAGTTAACAGTCGTGGTAAAGCGCGTCTGTTGAATATATTATAGAAATAATATTTTATTGAATATATATAAATGAAAATATTTTGCTCATATCACAGAAGGATATCTATCAAATATTGTTGGTGGGTTGTATTGTATATACGAATAAATGTTATCTTATTTAAGTTGATTTACGCTAAATGTTTTGTTTAATGTTCTGTGTTCGTTCGTGGTACAGACCCCCCCCTTTTTATCAAATTATTAACATCCACCTGAAACTTCGTAAATAGACATCTCATCCTAACATATAAATATTATATTTTCGAATATTCTAGGAATTTGGGCGTTTTCAATTTATAGATAGGCAAATTTGTCTATTTAATTATATATAAAAAAAAACTCGTAAATACTAATTTGCTTTCCACTTGAATCCGTAAGATAATTTAGGTACAAAACCGAAAAAAAAAAGTGGCCTTCAAAAATATTGAGCCGTTTGGCGTGACCTACACCCCCAAACTGTCAAAATAACGTTTTACAGGACAAACTGCCTAATATTTTTGTATGGCACCTTTTTTAAAAATAAATTTTGTGATCAAATTATCTTAAAAGTGGAAAGCAAGTGTGTATTTACGAGTTTTTAGTATCTAATTAAATAGACAAAGTTTGACAATCTCCAGATTGAATTGAATTGAATTGAAAAATGTAAGAAACAAAAATCTGTTTATACAAAAAAAAAAAAAATGTTTATTTATTGATGAAAAATAGGGCATTCAAAAAATTATAAATCCCAATAAATAAAAAAATACTTACTATTTTTAGTTTATCTTGCCTTTTGACCCCATCGGCATCAAGATTAAATCAGATATATACGATGTAATTTATGTTTGTTGTACGAATACAAAAGAAAATAACAAAAAGAAGAAGGCCAACGATAGGAAGGAACCAAATTATAATGAGGATTTACTCTTGATAAAAATACATAATATTATTATTAATTTATTTATTTATTACATAATAAAAAATGAATGAAAGAGTGGAAAGAAGAATCTCAATCATTTTTTTTTTTAAAACGATTCATTAGTAATTAATTTTATATTTATTAATAATAAGAAAAATTATTGAATATACTGTATATTCTTTAAATCTAAATAACAATTTGACTTCTGATTTAAAAAAAAAATAACTTCCCCTACCTCTTTAAGTATTAACTATATTTTGTAAATTGTATAATATTTTAAATAAACCCCTTCTTTTATAACAGTGTGAATTCCTGAAAATTCTAATCTATCTCTACCATTCATTTTTGTTATTAAATTGAGTTTTTACCGATTGAATAATTTTTATATTTTATTTTAATGTCACCTCATCTATAAAGTACTAGCTGATGTACCCATCGTTAACGAGTGTAAAGTTAAAATTCGAAAACGTTTTTTCTGAGATGCATTTTGTATTATGGAGAGGGGAGAGATATAAGTTTAATTTCATAAAATTGGGTTAGGCGGAGTTGTTTTGAATTTTTTTATGGAGGGGCTTATGAAAGTCAAGATTTCGCAATAGCCATAATAAAAACTTTGTTATTCGGCTCTTTGTTTAGGTGCCACACAACTAAACCGAGTACCACCGGTGGTCCATTAAAATTTTTTAAGTGTTTAATTTTCATTTATGATAAAGTGAGGAGATTATGAAGTCAATTGAAATAATCAAAAAGAATTTTAGTCTCTCCACTTCTTTAAACTATGCTAAGTTTATCTCTGGCAAAATAACATTGGACATTGAGTCATCTACATCGGTATAAAATTTGAACTTGGTCTGAATATTGTGGCGGGCTGGTTGAAATTTTTGGGAGTTTTTTTTCCCGATTTCCTGCTAATCCGTTTAGTTAATCCTAAAAATGTGTATGAAAACATTCGTTATTCTCAGAAAGTTGAATCGAATGACCCCTTCAACGGGAAGATCGGACTAATTTGAAAAATGAGTGTGTTTTAAGCGATAGCGCGTTACGGATGTTCGGTATTTCGGATTTTTCTCTTTGAGTTGTGATAATTTTTTACATCAGTTGAACAGTACAACTTTTAAATGTGACTGCGGTAGAGTAGGTTGGGATGAGAATCGAAGTAAGTATCTGCCTAACCGGGATCTCTGGACAAATTATTTAAGAATTGATAACTTTGGTTCTTCTAAATATTTTGTTTTCATTTTAAGAATTTTTTTTAAGTCAAGAAAACATAAATATAATGTCAAAATTTCAAAGGTCAACCATTAGCCATTGCTGAGCTTATCCCTGACTAAATTTCATTGGACAATGCGTTCATACAGACAGACAACAATTTTTTTAAAAGTGGATTTGGTGTCATGTATAAAACGGAAAGATATCATGAAACGGGTTGATTCTATTTAATGTAAAGACAAAACCTTTATTTTAATTGAATATTTAATAGTTGGCCGTTGCATTATATAGTTGACCGTTACTTAGCTTACTCTGTTCATATTTTAATTTACTTACTGTTTATAATTTCAATAAGCTTATTCACATTGTTTATAATTTTTGTCTAAATATTATGTAACTGTCACAATTCTCTATCTTTTTGTATCTTGTCCGTTCTAGCCCTGAAGAAGACCTGTAAAGTCGTGTCGAATTGCCTATTTACGACCGCCACCCCGGAATATGTCCTTCCTTTATTTTAATCATTTATGTATGCACTGAAAGTCAGGTTATCGAAAGTGTCAAGTGTATAAAGAAAAAATTGTCCCTGTTTGATAATATCTAAAAATAAAAAGATTATGTAATATATTTTTGTCGAAGATATACATATATATTTTTTTTGTCTTGTTGTAGCGTGATATTTTAATTATAGATTTATTTAATGTATAAATTTAAAAAGAATTTTAAGAAACGGAGACATTACTAGAGAAAATGAAAATGTATTATTTATGTTAACTGTATTGCCATTCTTTAATTGGCTTATTTTAATTTTTAAGTAAATATTATTTTAGTTTATAACAATATTAAATATTATTAAAGTTATCATGCTGAATTGTGACACACCTGTTATCAGTTAAACTTGCACTGTTAAGAACCCTTCTTGCTTGGTAAGGTTAGGATAGATCAAGATCACGTTAGAGGTTATCATTGTTACGAGTGGAAATTGACATAAATAAAAAAAAAACAAAAAAATACAGATTTTATATTTTTCCGTCATTAACATCTTGGAGCTACACGCCATCTGCTGGTGAGAAATGGTATTTGTGTCAAAAATGTCATGACACCTACTATCAGGATTCAGAATAAAATTATCACTTAGCAGAGACAAATTTGAATTTCGCTTTTCCTGTTTTGAGTAATAAAAGAAAAAAAATTGGAGAATTATTTATCGAGTTTTAATTTTTTGTTTTGATAATTAGTTCCGCAGTAGTTAGAAGTATATCACTTCAAACTATCAATTTATAGTTACACTTACTCTTCTTATACTGAATTGAAATAGTTATTATAATATTAATTTTATCCATAAATATAAAATTTAATAAATGTGCGTTTTTTGAAATCAATTATTCGAAATTGACGGTGCATGGCTATCATGCGGCTTCCGTGAGATAGTTGCGTCACCGTTAGTTTTGGCGTGATATTTATTAATCGCGCGCTAGAATTAATTAATATTTGATTATTTAGGTTAGGGAAATTTAATAAAATTAAGTTGAATATTTGTGTGTGATTTGTATTTAATTATAAATTAAAATAGCAACAGTAATTAAAAAAATATTTTCGCCTCTATTATCAATGTCTTTGAGAGACATTCTATCAATGAGAGAATATTTAAAGAACTATATATATTTTTTTTTTTAATTTTTAAATAAATTAAAGAGTTTATTAGGTAAACAACTAAAAGCGCACAGATTTTTTTTTTTTTTTTTTACATTATACTAACTATCTTAACGTAAATAAAGGTAAAGGACTCACCTTTATGGTATCCTGGAAGGACTCTCGAGGTTCGTAAATGGTTCCTGGGATGTGCTCTGGCTCCGGACTGTCTTGTATAACTACAGCCCTTGCCAAAATGCTGACCCCTCCACCTCCCCCCCACCGCTCCCCTTACCTGTACCCCCTCCAGGACACACATGTTCCCTTTTGGAAAAATTATCTGCGCCACAGTACTGCGGGGGTGAGAAGGCGCATGGTGTGCGGCGTTGCGTCAGATCGTGCGGCGCAGTGGATAATCCGTGGATTTGTGTTACGTATTAGTTGATAATTTTGGTTACTAATATTGTGGATTCAGTATTTTATGTGTATCGTTCTTCAATGGCTACAAAAGTTAAAAGGGGAAAATCCTCGATTAAGGACCATCATATCATGGCTAAGGTAAATATAAACATTAATATATGTATTCTAGTGTACATCAGTGAGAACTGTCAAACGGCACAGACAATTTATTTTATCAAATTATAAATAATTAATCAATTCAATGAGGTATTAATTTTATTTATTTATTAGTTATACATATTTGTGGCTCACTATAAATTTGCCATCTACCTCGGTATTCAGCAAAGATGATATCAAGGAGAAGAAATGATTGCATAAAAAAAAATAAAGAAAAAAAACCAGTAGTAAAATAACACAGACATAATAACAAACACACAAAAAACAAAGATAATGCAGCAAGTAGCTCAATGCAATAAGTCTCTTGGCCAGCGCCTCAGCAGTCTTCTGGGCGGATTATATGGATTTGTGGCAGTAGATAGAGCTTGAGTAAGTGGATTGGAATTTAGAGTCAGTCTGTCATGAAAATTATTAAAGCGGCCAGTGTTAATAATGGATAAATATGTATTTGCTTTCCAATTAAATCTTAAGATAATATTATCATCAAGTCGAAAAAAAAAGGTGACCTATAAAAATATTGAACCGTTTGGCATGACCACCACCCAAAATAACGAGGTTATACAAGCCAATCGGTACAATATTTGTTTTGAACGTATGGCTTGACCTATTTTTAATTTCAACAGATGCAATTACTCAATGAGGTCTCGTGAATTTGAGCACAAAATACTTTTTTTATATTCATATTTTCATCCTCATCTATAGTTTTGCCCAAAATCGATCTTCCAAGACCAAGGCCACCTAACTGTTGCAAGACCAAGAGCAGGACTGGTAAAAAAAAATTGATTTTTTAAATCAAAATTAAGTCAAAATAATTACTAATACTTTTGCATTTAACTCCTCTAATTTTTCATTCGGCCTTAGTTAGGTTTTTCCTATCTAAAAAATTACAGTAATATCTCTATAGTAATAAGCTAATAAGTAACAGCAATACTGTTGCGAGACTCTTACGCAAGACCAATATCATGTCCAAGACTGATTTTGCAAGACCAAGACTCCTCTGGGTCTCGCATTTTGGCAACACTGCAAATCTATCATAATCTTGACAATATCAGATGTCATTGTAAAGAAAATTGGTATTTTAACTACGACGACGAATACCTAGCAGCACCTCTTCCTAGTCTTGGTTTATTTCCGTAATTCAGGAAAGGAGCTCCTCTTCAGTCGCCTCCTGATGAGCATGTCAGCTGTGGCGATGTAGTCAAAGATAAAATCGGGAGTAGAGATCACGCATGTGTTGGTCGATATTGGGTTGTCCTAAGTCAGTATGTAAAGTTTTATTGTTTACCTCCCAAGGGACTGCTGTTATTATTCTTAAAATTTTGGATTGAATTTTTTTTAATTTTTATTATTTTAATGGAATTTACAACTGTATTACATAGAGAATACAATAAGTAAATGAGAAATTTGTAACATGGCATGTACAACATGAAGAGAAACTACCCATTGGTAGAACTCAAATTAAAGTTCTATATTAGAAGATCCCGGGGCCATCTTCTTTTCAGACGCCTCGGAGGGTTATCAGGGATCGAGGAGGAAGCAAGGTTTGAAACGAGAGGATTCGGATGGTTCTGCAGTTTGGTATGGAAGGAAAGGTATCTGGATTGGGCCAGATCGGAAACATATGGAACATTAAGGTTTTTATGAATGATAAGATTGAAATTAGTGGAGGTTTTATATGTGCTAGTCTAGCACATTGCAATACCAAAATCGCAAGGCCGAAACAAGGGCTTGTAAAAATAAAGATCGTTTTTGTGAATAAAAATTAAGACAAAATAGTTATTAATACTTGATAAATTTACTTACTATTAGTGTTGTCCAAAATCGGTCATGGTATTGCACTTTGCAAGACCATGACCAGGAGTGGTAAAAAAAATAGATATTTTTAATAAACATTAAGGCAAAATAGTTATTAATACTCAACAAATTTAGTTACTATACGTTAATAATTGGTATAACCAATATACTTTCGCATTTAATTCCTCTAATTTTTCATTCGGGCTTTGTTAGGTTTCTCCTATCTAAAAAATTGTAGTAATATATCCATAGTTATAAGCTAATAAGTAACTGCAGTGGCCAAGACTGAGTTTGCAAGACCAAGTCTCGTCTCTGTCTCGCATTTGGGCAACACTACTTACTATATATAAAGAATTGGTATAACCAATATATTTTTGCATTTAAATCTTCTGATTTTTTATTCGGGCTTCGTTATGTTTCCCCTATCTGAAAAAATATGGTAGTAATAAGGTAATGGGTAACTGTGAGATTCATGCGAAGACCAAGACTCGTCTTGGTCTCGCATTTGGGCAACACTTGCAAGTGTCTCTGTTTTGCAGAATTGTAAATTTGTGAGTAGGTTAGTGTATGTATTTAGTTTTTGTCTTATTTTTAATTTGAAAAAAGTGAGTATTTTCAGCCGCTTGTTCAAAGTGTTTCGTTTCATTTTTGACATGTGGGCTTTTTACTATATTAAATTATAAAAATTAAAATTTAATAAAACCATCAAATTCTTCTCGTATCCAATCCCTACAATCCAAAATCCTTCGTAAAATCCTTAATGCTCCCTACTTTGTCACAAATAAAATCATCCATAATGACCTTAATGTACCATATTTTTCCGATTTAGCTCAATCCAGATACCTGTCCTTTCATAATAAACTTCTGAACCGTCCGAACCCTCTCGTTTCCAACCTTGCTTCCTCTTCTATTCCTGATTACCCTCCGAGGCGTCTAAAAAGAAGATGGCCTCGGGACCTTCTAATATAGAAATATAATTGGAGTGCTACCAATGGGTAGATTCTCCTCATGTTGTACAGGTCATATTACTTGTTCATATTTACTTGTTGTATTTATTATTAATTACAGTTGTAAATTTCGTTAATAAAAAAAAAGAAAAAAAATTAATATAAACTGTCTGTAAATGGAAATTCTATCCACTCTAAGAAAACGTACTTCCATATCTACTTAAGCATCTGTGCAGATTGATAGGAAAATTAACATCTACAAGTATTTACACTTGGTGTAGTTGTTGGGTGTCCACCACACCCTGAACTAATCTGGATGTTTTCATGCACCGATGGAAGGGTAGGGGCGGGATGGCCGAATAGGCTAAAGCGTGTGCACAGCACCGCTAGTTGCCTGGCAACCGGATAACAGAGATTTGAGATGATATAAAAAGAACGAGTTCGCGTCCCGGTGCCGGAGGGGATTTTAAATTCCCCGCCCTCACCCCCCGGCCCGAAAAAAAACAAAACACATAGGTCCATAGGGAAGGAATGAAATCTATTTTTCTGGATCTGTAGATGTATAGTGAAAGCTACTCGACTATTACACTAAGTTTAATTATTCATGTCAAATTTTCTATAAATCTACCAAGATGTTTTAGTAGATGTGGAATTAATTGAGGCGGATAGAACCTCCCAATTTCTGTAGTCGGTTTGTTTTATAATTCAAATGTTTTTACATTTACTTATCTATATATAGTAATGAGAGGTATTGCGATCGTGAGAATTTTCGAATTTCAGTTTTCAACGAAAATCCATGTTTTAATGTCTCCTGAGTCCAAAAAACTAAGTCCCGCAAAATGGTCTATGTCTGTGTGTGTTAACAGTCTATCTCAAAAACAAAAAGTTGAGTGAAAGTGAAATTACATATTTAAGGTTTTCATGTGCTAGGGATGTTACAGCAACTTTTTACGATTTTCTCGAAAACGGCTCTAACGATTTTGGTTAAATTGATTATGTCAGTGTAAAATTAAGCCATTTAAAATAAAATGTAGTTTTTATTTTGATTGATGTTCTCTAACAGGACTTAAACGGCTAATATTTCAATATTAGCTTCCTCTAAAGTATCTTTAATTTTTTTTATTTGAAAAGATTGACCATTTCTATTACCAATTTCTATTACCAACCATTACCAATCGGTAATATAAAAGATAGTTAAATATAAAATATGTAATCATTTGATAATTAACTAAAGTAGAAATAAGAGATCGTAACGGAGAATGTATGTAATTGAGGAACTAAATGAATACGAGCGCACCCGAGCTCGTCCGAAAGATTAGAACACGTTTCCATACGTAACATGAGCTAATTATAATAAGGACTTCGACAATATTATGTAAATATACATATGCGGTTTTCGTAGATGCTATTGTTGGTATTATTTAATACTAGTAGGCCCGTGCGTAAAATTCGCACAGCATATTGTTATCAAATGCCAAATTAATAATAAAATAAAATAATGGAACGTATCGAAAGATAAAGAAATCAATTGTTACTTTATCGATAAATATAATGAACAAAGGAAACAAAATTAATTTAAATCTTCATTAATGTTTGGAACCAACATGTTTACGAATTTCGATGATACCCAGTAACCCACAATTAAATATGAATCAATATGGAAGGAAACTGTTCTACATATCATCATGAGTGATAAATATTCAGGACGAAATCTTTAAAAAAAAAAGACGTTTCAAGCCAAACATGTGGGTCATCTTCAGGGCGTAGTTAGAGCACTGAAGGCTTTCAAGTACTGAAGATGATCCACATGTTGGAGTTGAAACGTTGGCACAAATAAAATTAATTTATCACTCAAATATTTCCTGAATATTTATCACTCATAAATCAATATGGATGGCGTTTATGATTTTTGCTTTCACTTCTCCTTTGTCTGAAAATACTGATTTCTGCTAAAAAGATGGTGGTAAGTGAAAGTTGTGTGATGCGCGCACTGCACCAAATTTTGTTTATAATTCGCTAATTTATGGTGGGAAGATTGCGTTAAAGCTAATCTCAAGAGACTGGGTTTTGACGGCGAACGGTGTAGGAAGGTTTGTAATAAGCGATTGGTGGTGTCGGCTTCGAACCTTCGGTTTCGCTAAGCCTTTTATTATTATTATCAGTAATTTATAAATTTATTGAATACTCGTGCATGCCTACTTCATTTATACATTTCGGTTATTGGAGGTAGTGCCCCACTCAGGTATTCTTGTTCTCAATTGCAGTTCTCATCGGCACTAATAAACACCTTAAAAATGTCACTTTAGTTACTTGATTTTCTGTGCTTCCTTACAATACGAGATAATTGTAAATAATGTGTAAAATAGATGATATAAAGTTGCACTTAGTCGATTTTGACGAAAATATTGCTGTAACATCTCAGGCGTATATACAAATAACACGCGTATATGGCAATCTATATTAAATCACTCTATTTGAATTACATTTTTTGTTGCATCACATTTTTTATTTTTATAACTTTTTCTACCAGTTATTCCATATTTATTTGAGAGTTTGAAACATAGTTAAAATAATTTAAAAACCCACAGTTATTTCTCGGCGCCCATTTTTAATATGCTTTTCGACTGAAAACGTTTTTTGGAGTAATGACTATAAATCTGTAATTTTGTAGATATGTAAACAAGATAAAAACTGTAATTAAGCGGAGATTTTTATATATATCTCTTGCATCGATACATCACCTAAGAATAATCATGAAAATAGCCATGAAACGAGAGCGCCAGAAAAGTGTAATAATGAGTCTCAATTTTAATTTTTTTTTTTTTTAAGCTTAGTCCTACAACGGCGTTAATCGCTTATGAAATTTCAATCTTGGAAAATTTCTTCTTTTTAAATATGATTTTTTTATCATCCCAAGCCACTGTCAACAATTTACTGGGTGTGGATTACATTAATAACATTTTATATGGTTTGAATGGACTTTTGTATCACTGTTACCTATTTTCTCAGTTGTGACAAAATGTAATGTAATAATAATATCAATGAGCTTTATTTATTCTGTGACAAGTCCCATTAGAATTATACTTAACTATACAATTGTGGGCTTTAGAGTCTTAGACATATATAAAAAGAATAATAAAATAAACAAATTAAAATATTTAAAATACACACACACACTTATACATATATATATATAAAGTCAATATTATTGGGAAATATTACACAGTTAAGGACATTTATAATAGAGAATTGATAAATTAAAAATAGAAAAGATAATAAAAAGAAACTAAAAATTAATATACATATATACTGAAAAAAGATACTTCATATTGTTTGAGAACATGATGGATAGGAAGTGATTAGTGTTGCCCAAATCCGAGACCTAGGCGAGTCTTGGTCTTGTGCAAGACTCTCATAACAGTCTTGCAGTTACCTATTATTACTAGAGAGATATTACTGTAATTTTTTAGATATGAGAAACCTAACTAAGTCTGAATGAAAAATTAGAAGAGTTATATGCAAAAGCATATTGGTTACACCAATTCTTTACATATAGTAATTGAAATTGTCAAGTATTAGTAACTATTTTGCCTAAATTTTTATTCAAAAAATCGATTCTTTTTACCGGTCTTGGTCTTGCAACAGATAGGCAGTATTGGTCTTGGTCTTGCAAAGTGCCAAGACAGATTTTGGGCAACACTCAAAGTGATTGAACAGTCGGAATTTAAAAGACGGTATGTAATTGTAATTACTGATGTAGGAGGAGATGGAATTCCATAGAGATGAGGATCAGATAACGAAAGATCTTTCGAATATAACTCAACAAAGAAGTAAATATAAAATAAATAAAACAATACATTTTTGTGAACATCAGTCCCTAAATATTTAGGGACCAGTCAGTAAGTCTGTCAGTCCACTTGAAGATAATTTACGAGTAGCCCAACCTCTCGAATTGGAAAGGTTCTCGAAGAATAGGAAGATGCTCCTCTAGGTATATTGCCCAGCTATTACCTTGATGACTTCATTGACAAGGATGGGCACTCAGTTTTCCTAGATTGCCGATAATTTCCATTTTCATGTTGTGACAAGTTTTGCTAAAAATAAATTTTACTGTTTCTATTGATCTTAGGAGGAGCCCAACGATCTATATTGGTTCCTTTACTATACATTATATATCTATCAGCTCCGATACATTAAACCCCCCATCGATACCCGTTTCGATAGAAGATGACTGCAAATCAGCTGGATGATATATCTCCTTTCTTAATTGAAGAACTAAATAAACACTGAAGAAACAGCGAATTTAAAAATGATGAAGTGTCTGAGTAGAAAAGGCAATATTCCGAGGTAAAATAGGCTTCGAGTAGGTACCCAGAGCGCGTGCTCCCAACTTAACTTGTAATCAAAATTATTAAAATCTGTCTAACATTTCATGAATGATTTTATCGTTTCATAACCCACAAATTTTCTCATTAAATTAATTAATTTAATGAGGTTAACAAAAATTCATGAATACCCATTTTTTTTTCCACTTACATTGTAGGATAATTTGATCACAAAATCGAGAGATAAGACCTATACACATATTGGGCGGTTCCGCCTGTATAACCTCGTTTTCTTTACATGTTGAGGGAAGAGATCACGCCAAACGCCTCTATATTTCCGTTGTCCTCGATTATTCTCGATTATATGATAAAATCATCTTACGATGAACATGGAAAGTAAATGAGTTTTTATATGACATCAAGTAGGATTTCTATATATATATATAATATATATATGAAACTAAAATACGAAATTTTTCACAAATTCAGTTAAAAATAGTTTCCAAGGGATCAAAGCATTCTAGTAATTACTTTCAGCTACAATATTCAGATATTTCTCCGATAAATAAAGAATGTTTAGTGTATGCAGACTTTTTAAATTATTCATTGTTTTTGAGTTTAAAGTATAAATAAAAATTATTTGTTGAAGTGAAAACTTCTTTAGGGACGCTTTTTTGTGGGTAGTGAATGGGACTGAGCCGTCATGCTCAGCTATGTAACGCTCATTCGGGCAAAGAGTCGGCTCGATTCGACTAATTTAAGAGAATACTTTCTTTCTTCTTTTTTTTCATATGAATTAAAATATCTCAGAATCTAAAAATCGAGCCTGGATAATATTAGCAAGGAAAAATCGCCAGCTTTTCATTCTCTTCCTAATGAGCTATTATTCAAAATTTTATGTTGACGCATTGCCGCACTGTGGGCTAATTTACCAATGTAGTGGGACAAAACAGGCACCTGCATTAAACATACAACTGATTATTATAAATACATTAAAATATTATTTAATCAAAATTTCACTAATACAATTTTTCTGCTGACTTATTTTAAATTAATTTTGATCATTGGCGCATACTTTCCATTCTATTTGGAGGTCCATGGACCCAACCCAAAAAAAAATGTCTCGGAGTTAATGTCATGTATAAAAATTATGAGTGATAGTTAGATAGATAGAAAATGAACTTTATTCTGGAATGTGGTTCCTTGAATATCAATTATGAACAAAAAAATAAAAACACATCTGGCCAAAAATTACATTAATCTACATTAAAGAATATATACAGTATCTTCAGTGAAAGTATATTATAATAAATAAAAAGTAACACCATTTTGAAAAGAAAAACAGAAATCAGGTAAAAAAAAAATAATAATATATGCATGGGTTGATTTTTAAAATTAAAACAAATAATTTCAACAACCATTCACCTCAGTCAATATTTATTTCAGTGTACAACGTCATTTTGGGATATGAGGAGGAATTTGTAGAGATGATATTTGATTGAGAACAATGGAGAGGCATGACGGATATCAGATGACAAGGAATTCCAGAAGGCAGTGGATCGGGCAATAAAGGAATATTCAAATGTCTTAGTTCTATGGGAAGGGATATAAAGGTCGGAAACACGGGATCTTGTTTTCTGGGAGTGGACCACGGGTTTAAACTGTAGGAGACTGTAGATGTAGGAAGGGTGTCGGGTGTAGATCGTTTGGAATAGGAAAGATCCAAGGAAATACGTTAATACTTAACATAATCAACGTAAGGCGAACAGTTTTATTTTATTTTATTTTTTTTGCGTTTTAATATATTTGAAAATATGTTAACAAAATGATTGCATATATTATATATTTTTATTTAAAGATTTGAGGCAGTGAAATGAGCTGTTAATTCTCCGATACTTCAAATTTGCTGCGGTAAATGTGATAAAATCTTCAAGTTAAAATTGATGGGTGCATATGAATGAATAATAAAATGCTAGGATATGTTGCTACATATAATTAATTATTTTTGAATATAGACTAAAATTTTAATAATAAGAACATATGACGTTATGAATTACATTACTTTGGCAAACTTATCTTTGTTCGATCTTCATTTTTATCATACTCCAAAAATGAAAAAAATAAAATAAAATAAAATAAATTCTTATTTCTAATTTTTTGGCCGTTTTACATCCTCTTTCCCGCTGACATCTTGGCTTTCTTTTAGACCGAAGACAAAAATGGAACCCACATACCAGACTTAAAAGACAAGAACTCAACCGACGATACGGCCAACTATACAGTCTACTGAACAGAAAATCTAAACTTTCAATTGAAAACAAATTACTTATCTAAAAGAAAATCCTGAAATCTATGTGGACATATGAACTTGAACTGTGGGGGGCAGCGAAAACATCAAACGCATTCAATCCTATCAATCTAAAGTCCTTCGAACAATGGCTGATGCTGCATTCTATGTAATTAACGAAACCTTAAGATTCTTGAAGTTCGGAGCGGCAGTGGTCGTGAGACTTACCCCTTTGACCGTGAGACCTTTGAATAAGTATACATTGAAGTTTTGGCATCAGTCAGATTTTGAACTCAAGCAACGTATGTTTGATTATAGCGCCTCTGATCAGCCTCTACTTTTCTTTAATACCAATAATGCAGCTGAGTGAGAGGCGCTGGGATCTCCTAGAGTCCTGTCTTTCTTTCCACGATTGGGGAGAAATTTTTTTTGGCCAGTTAAAAAAATAAATAGTGGTTTCTGAATTCCCCATGATATTTAAATTTTGAGATATTTGAGTTCAAAACAGTGCCTATTGTTGGTTTTTCCCTTTCTGACTCTCTAACTCGGCTTCACTTCAAAATTCAATTTGGAATTATAGTTCATTACATAGAGGATGAAATAGTGAACATTTCCCTCCCTTACAGTATCCATATCCGATTTTAAATTGCTGATTTATTTTAATCCAAATGTGAAAATTAGTCGACTTGAGCCGACATTACCCGAATAAGCGTTACATTGCAGAGCAATTCGAGTGTCATTTAATAGCCACAAAAAACTTCAAAAAATCAGTATTCGTAATAAGTGGGCTTTGCTGCTAGTTTCATAAATCCCAAAAACTGATGACTGACAGAAGCAGTATTTTAGTTCGTAAATCGCAGGGTTCTCCATGATTTTCCTCGCCTGATTTTAAATTGTGTATGTAGGCATGCAAGTGTTTTTGCTTAGTTTTAATTTTCTTATTTTTAGGTTATTTAAATTAATTTATTGTATATTCTTTTTGATTATTATTTATTGTTATTTTGCTTCTATTTATTTTATATTTTTTGTACATATATTGTGAATGTTATCCTACCTCACTATAACTAGTGTCCATGTGACAGATTGTTGTAATACTCAATAAATAAAATAAAAATAAAAAAGTTCGTAATATGTTACTGTAATATATTTTCTTGATTGTACACTTCAACTCTCGAAATTTCCCAAGACCAAACCTAATACAATACCCCGCTGTAAAACCGTAGTCGAAAACCAATATTTATCAATTTGGAGTTGAGCGAAGAACAGTTTAAGAACCTCGTAAAAGGTTATTATCCACATCGGGTAGGTCTGCCACGAGCTGTGTGGTCTCTTCTAAACCTCTCTTCTTTATCTTTCTTCGCTCTCGATCTCAAATCAGGGGCTGCAGATTTCGGGAGGGGGGGGAGAGGAGGGTGAAGGAGCATTCGCCTCCTCCCCCCCAATAAAAATCGAGAGGGTCGAGATATAGTTTCGTAACCTCCTCCCGCATTATTTCGAAGAAAATAAAATCAATAACAATAAATCTTCAGGAATGAATAAAATTTGTAAACTAAAACGAATTAAGAAAACAGGAAAAATCGACTAGATGCTTAAGCTGAGCCATAGAATTAGGTATGCCACAATTTTACTTATATGTTACAATTATTGAAATTTTGGTTTATATTCAAATATAAGTAGCAAAATATCCTGGCATTTTATGATTCATTCATATGCACTCTTCCATTGTAAAGTGAAGATTTCATTACATTTACGGCGGAAAATCGGAGAATTGAGAATTGAGTAAAAATACAATAACAGAGAGAAATACTTTATTTATAACAGTGCTGCCCTACTATATAGGGTTGCTCGATACACTGCATACTCATCAATCCTTTTTTTTTTTTTTTTTTTAGACATAGCACTTAATTATACTTAATCATATGTTTATATATATACAAATTCTTTTTCATATTACACCCCATAAACAATATCAATTCTATAATATATTAATACACACAATTACAATTATACAATATATACATATTTCGGTAAAACCGATATAAGACAATTTCTGATATTTATAGGACAAGAAAAAAAAATAAAGGTATTCGAATGCTAAAGTTTTAATAAAAGGCTTAGCGAATCCGATGGTTCAATGCCGACACCATCCATAGCTTATTACACATCTCCCTCGACCGTTACTGGTTCAAACCCAGTCTCTTCAGTGAAAACATTTTTAATGAATTAATTTTTTCTTTTTTAAACATTTGACAAAATTTCTAAATCCGTGTCCAATTATTCAGTCAGGTTTGGACAATGTTGGACTAACACATCAATTTGCTCTCCTACCTGTCACGACCTGCACAAGGTACCATACCTGTATATGAAAAAGAATATATTTATGTCCGTATCTATTTAATATAATAAGTACGTGGTTCGAGTACTGAACTTTTTTTTCTCGAATTATTAACATCCGCCTAAAAATTTAATAGCTTCGTCTTATCGTAACCTACAATTTTTTTCATCTCCGCGAATTCTCAGAAATGAGTCGTTTACGCTTTAAATTAATTAATTTAATAAAGTATTAGAAACTCATAAAAATATCCATTTCCTTTCCACTCTAATCGTAAGATGATTTTATTCCAAAATAGAAAAAAATGAATGCCTAGAATTTATTATTACGAATAAAATTTATTATTTATTTTAACTTGTCGAGGTGTATATATATTTGAAGCCCTAATTTATTCTCTATTTTGTGATTGAATTTTCTTACAATTCATGAGTTTTAATACGTAGGGTCTGGGTGGTTAGCGAGTTAAGGCGCCTGCAAAAAATTTTAAGCTGAGTTTAAATCCCGTTCGCGGAATTTATTTAAAAAAAAAGAAAAGATAAACAAAATAATTAACAATAAATAAAAATAAAAATGTGTAGTCCCTACCGGATTGCTTAGACTACATCGGCGAGGGTTCGATTCCCGCATGGAGACGGTGACATTGCCATAGTTCCTCTTCCTCCAGATTAATAGGGTTAGGCGCAGGGCCATTAATTAACCCTAGTGTGTATATAAGAAGAGGATGGAGAAGTCTGCAAAAGGGATGCCAACCATCCTAATTAAGAGGGAGTGATTAGTGAACTCGACCGGTAATTATAACATGTGCTCTCGGTATAGATACGACTATAAGAGAATCAAATAATCACAGCAGTCGTCTGGAACAATCCCGTATTTGCTAGAGGATTAAAGACGGAAGTCAATAAGTCAAGAGGCGATAAAATTTTAAGATAACGTTTTAGTACCTAATTAAATATGCAAAGTTTACCGATCTCCAGATTGAAAACGCCCCAATTTTTACGGAAACTATGGTAAAAATCAATTCTATATATTATTTCTAAAAGGTGTTTTTTTTTTGTCGGTACGCCATAACTTCGTCAATTCTTCATCAAATCCAATGATTGACAACTCATTTTGAAGATATTCTTCTCCTTCACATGCCAAAAATAGTCCCATCCTCCCGAAATTTCTGGGAAAAAAAGTTATGGAGGAAAAGAATCTTTATTTGCGAATAACTTAAAAAGTATGCATTTTTTCTTGACTGTACCCATGGTGTACAGTGTACTGTACCCTACAAAAAAATCGATTCGAGAAAGTATAATTTAAACAATTTGTATTGACGGAGGGTGTATTAATAATCGGACAATTATTAACAAAGATACACTCCATCAGTTTTGGTATACTTAACAATTTCTTTCTCTTTAAAAGATATTCATTTACTATTCTACTACACTTTTTTTCCTGGCTGATACATTAACTATATTGTTTCTTAAAGGCATTTGTTCTTACAATTTACTTTTTTTAATAATTTAGAAAATCCCATGATTGAGTCTTTATTTTGTCTTTATTCTGTCTTTATTACCTTTCCAGTCAGCGTTTAAAAATAGGTCCTAGCAAAGTAATTTGTACAAATATTTTAGTATATTATGTTAAATGGAATATTGTAATCGACGAAGGAAAAAATATTAATTCCTTCCTTACATAATACATCGGATCTACTTGTTTCCATATTTCTTTGCTATTCCTCCACTAAAGAAAATGTTCTGCGAATTATTCGCACGGGCCAACTAGTTTATATATATATATATATATATATATATATATATATATAAACTAGTTGGCCCGTGCGAATAATTCGCAGAACATTTTCATATATATATATATATATATATATATATATATATATATATATAATATATATATATATATATATATATATATATATATATATATATATATATTATTAAGTATACCATAACTAATAGACTGTATCTTTGTTTATAAAATATAAAGAAGGAAAATCAAAATTTAACTTTATTCATTTAACTATTTATTTTTAATAAAAATTAGGAATTTATAATGATTGTGAGGCCTAAGTAAACTAACCTATCTTAGTCTCTCACAATGGTTAGCCTCCCCACTACTTTTACCTCAGTCTCCGCTCGTGAATGAACGTTTGATTGCCGGATTTTCGGAAATATGTACTTCATTCACGATCATTCCGAATGTCATTAGTGCATCCGAATGCAATTCCGAATGACCGTATAGGGTCCCCTTAACGCATCAGTTAGCTCTCCAACCTGCCATGACCTGCACAAGGTACCATCCTGATTTACAACACTATCCTCAGGTAAGGCAACAATAGGAAGATGCTCCTCCTGGTTTATTGGCCTGTCCTGTCATGAGGACCTCCTTCGAGAGCCTTTCCAAACATGCTGATTACCTGCGGGTCGAGTGCTGGAGGTTCGTTTAGCAGGATAATGCATGTCAACAATAAAATAATTTTACAACTGTGTAAAAACGATTTACAATATTCTGATCATTTTCAACTACACAGTTTTACAATTAATTTTAAGTAAAAAATCTGGCGGGGTTCAGGCATTACTAACTACTGGTTGGCCCGTGCGAAAAATTCGCAGACAACTTTGTTTAATGAAGAAATAGCAAAACAATATGGAAATAAGTAGTTCCTATGTACTATGTAAGGAAGGAATTAATATTTTTTCCTTAGTCGATTACAATATTCTATTAAATAAAATAGACCAAAATATTTGTACAAATTGCTTTGCTACGACCTATATTTAAACGCTAACTGGAATGATAATAGAAGTAATATAGACAAAATAATGCCCGATCACGAGATATTCTAAATTATTAAAAAAAAAAAAAATGTAACAACAACCAAATGTCTTTTAGAAATAATATATCAGCCAGCGAAAAAAATGTATTACACTATTCTATTCCTAAATGCAATATTTTTAAATCGGAAGACATTATTAAGTATACCATAACTAATAGACTGTATCTTTGTTAATAATTGTTATATATAAACACATATATATATATATATATATATATATATATATATATATATATATATATATATATATATATATATATATATATATATATATGTGTTTATATATAACAATTATTAACAAAGATACAGTCTATTAGTTATGGTATACTTAATAATGTCTTCCGATTTAAAAATATTGCATTTAGGAATAGAATAGTGTAATACATTTTTTTCGCTGGCTGATATATTATTTCTTAAAGACATTTGATTGTTGTTACATTTTTTTTTTTTTAATAATTTAGAATATCTCGTGATCGGGCATTATTTTGTCTATATTACTTCTATTATCATTCCAGTTAGCGTTTAAATATAGGTCGTAGCAAAGCAATTTGTACAAATATTTTGGTCTATTTTATTTAATAGAATATTGTAATCGACTAAGGAAAAAATATTAATTCCTTCCTTACATAGTACATAGGAACTACTTATTTCCATATTGTTTTGCTATTTCTTCATTAAACAAAGTTGTCTGCGAATTTTTCGCACGGGCCAACCAGTAGTTAGTAATGCCTGAACCCCGCCAGATTTTTTACTTAAAATTAATTGTAAAACTGTGTAGTTGAAAATGATCAGAATATTGTAAATCGTTTTTACACAGTTGTAAAATTATTTTATTGTTGACATGCATTATCCTGCTAAACGAACCTCCAGCACTCGACCCGCAGGTAATCAGCATGTTTGGAAAGGCTCTCGAAGGAGGTCCTCATGACAGGACAGGCCAATAAACCAGGAGGAGCATCTTCCTATTGTTGCCTTACCTGAGGATAGTGTTGTAAATCAGGATGGTACCTTGTGCAGGTCATGGCAGGTTGGAGAGCTAACTGATGCGTTAAGGGGACCCTATACGGTCATTCGGAATTGCATTCGGATGCACTAATGACATTCGGAATGATCGTGAATGAAGTACATATTTCCGAAAATCCGGCAATCAAACGTTCATTCACGAGCGGAGACTGAGGTAAAAGTAGTGGGGAGGCTAACCATTGTGAGAGACTAAGATAGGTTAGTTTACTTAGGCCTCACAATCATTATAAATTCCTAATTTTTATTAAAAATAAATAGTTAAATGAATAAAGTTAAATTTTGATTTTCCTTCTTTATATTTTATAAACCATCTTCAACTATTTTTTTTAAATAGTCAAATGGGCAACAAATTAAAAAAAAAAAAAAGTGGAAACTTCACAAATTACTTAAAGAAAAAAAATTAATCTTTAACTGTTGTGTATATTTGTCAGTTCTTTCCCCATTATTCTTAAAATTGTGTAAGTAGTAGACTTATATTTTACTAACTTTTGTCAAAACGGTTTTTTTATGAGACTAACCTTACTACTAGATAGGTTAGTTTACCTAGGCCTCATAAACATTGTATATTCCTGATTTTTATGTAAATAATTTCATAAAAGTAAATATTTTTTTATATCCCTAGTCTATATTTTTTTAAACCATTTCAACCATTTTTTCTTTAAATATAGAAAGCAATAAACAAGTGAGCAATAAATTAAAAAAAAAAGTGGAAACTTCACAATTTACTTATAGAAAAAAAATCTTTAATTGTTGTGTTTATTTGTCATTAATGTTTCCATTTTTCTCAATAAATTGATTATTTTCGTAATACTTTTTCTTCCTTTGGTCTAAACGATTTTCAGGCACTATGAAGTAATTATTATATCTCCATTTTTCTCTTAATGTCCAATACTATAAAGGATCATGTCCAAATATGCTTTTTAAATTAAACATATTATTATAAGTGGACAATCCACCAGATCCATGCTGCCTGTTACCTCAATGTCAACTCAGCTAAACGAGTCAGAATTATTGAACTTGTAGGGGTTCATCAAGAACAAAGCGACCCCCAGCAATCTTTGTCATTCTTGTTACTTTCATTCACGAATGATCGTGTAAGGGTCGCTATAGTCCAGCATTGTCCAAATCTGACTGGATAAATGGACCAGGATTGAGGAATTTTGTCAAATGTTTGAACAAGAAAAATTAATTCATTAAAATTGTTTTACCCAGTAATTGGGTCCAAAATCTATGTCAAAATGATCTATTCGGAACTTGCATATTCATAATTTATATGATGTTTGGTATGTTAGTGAATCTATATTTCTTCATGTAGTCATTTTTGTAGACAACAAGGATCCATATTTAGGTGAATGGATAAAAATCACATCATTCCTTTGCCCAACTTGCGGCGAATCTCAATTTTTTTTTCCCAATAACCTCTACTTAATTAATTAGGACTTACAGCTCTTTGAACGAGGAAGTTTTTCAGAAAATTGGGTAAATTTATGTTTTATTTATTTTAATATTTTAAGCCATTTGCACCTGCGCTGCAGCGCACATAACAAACAAATGAAAATTTTTAAAAATTAAATGCAAAATTACCAATTCCTTACATATAGTAACTAAAATTGTCCGTGGTAGAGACTCCTTTTTATCATATTACTAACATTCGCCTGAAACTTTGTAAATGAAAATAATGTAAACTTTGTAAATCTCATCATAACACTTGAATGATAAGATAATTTTAGCACAGTGTAAAAAAAAAATGTGGCCACTAAAAATATTGAGGCGTTTGGCGTGACCTGCCCCCTAAATTGTCAAAATAACGAGGTTATATTAGCCAAACGGCCTAATATTTTTGTAGGCCACCTTTTTTATTTATTTATTTTTTCTCATATTGTCTTACGATACAAGTGGAAAGCAAATGGGTATTTACGAATTTTGAGCACCTTATTAAGTAGACAAAGTTTGCCAACCTCCAAATTGAAAACGCCCCTATTCTAATAGTTTTCGTAAATAAAATATTTGTAGATATGATGAGATGAAACTATTTAGGCGGATGTTAATAATTTGATAAAAAGGGGTCTGTACCACGGACTATCTAGTATTAGTAACTATTTTTCCTTAATTGTATTCATAAAAACTTTTTTTAACAGTCTTGGTCTTGCAAAGTGAAAGACCATGATCGATTTAGGCAAGACTACCAGGAACCCAATTCTAGTTCATCCTTCTATTTAGTTTTGGGCAGGCCCTTCATAAAATAGGAGTATCATATGAGAAAGGTAAAGATATTCTGCATGGTATCTTCATACTGACGATGTTTACCTCGGGAACGCCCTGACATTGGATCCCGGTAATCGATAGGACTATATCGATCCTTCCCTATTTCCTGGGAGGTAGGATGGACTTTGAGGCGATTTTTCGAAATGAGGCGCAGTTGAAAAGCCGTTGTTCCCGACCTTGCTGGAGAACTCGTTCCTCCCCGAGATCCCAAGAATGCGGTGATGCAAGCTCCCCCCGCCCGGCGACCAGGTGTGCTTCTGATAACACACCGTTCATTATGCATTTTTTTTTTTCGTTGCATTCCTCATGCCCCTTCCTAATTATCCAATTCTATGTTTTCTTTTGCAAGGTCTGTCCTCTATTGCGCCTCATAGTGGGATATCTATGAAATCTAACGGGGAAAAAGTATAAGCGAACTCATTTTTTTCTGTGACAGTTCATCGATATATATTTGATACCAATCCCGTTGTTCGTTCCAACGGATTCCAGGAGCCGAGAAAATAATTTTTTTTTTTAAATAAAATTTTAACATTTTTGAAGTGAAAACTTCTTCAGGCACGATTTGCACTTTTTTTTAAGTATGGAAAGTGAATTAAATTGAGCCGTCAGGTCTTTGATGTGAACAGATAAAGTTTGCTGGAGTAGACTAATTGAAGTGTTTTTGCATATAGATAAAAATATCTTAAAAACTAAAAATCGAACCTGCATATTGATAGCGATGGAAACATTAATCATTTCCTCCTTCGTAATGAGCTGTTAGTCAAAATTGTACCTTAATGCGACGCCGTGTTAGAGAGACGAATAGAGAAGAATATAGTGACAAAACCAAGAGCGAGTTTATGAAGATAGGATTAAATCATGAAACTAAAAATCGGGTCTGCTTGCTGTAATCATTCCATCCTCTTAATAATGTGGTATTATTTATAATTTATATTCCATATTATTAATCTCGCCATGTTGATATTTCCACTTCTATCGCGTTGTCTTAAGCACGCATCTTACTTTTTTGCTTATATTATAGTTAGTCTACGGTAAAGTTTCATTTTTATAAAACTATTAACATCAGCCTAAAGCTTTGTGAATGGCTTCATCTTATAATAACCTACAACTTTTTATTTAAAAAAATTCTCAGTAATTTGGCATTTTCTTACAAATTGAATTAATTTAATGGCGTCCTAAAAACTCATTTATTGAATTTTCGAAATTGGATCGTTTTCAATCTGGAGATCGGCAAACTTTGTCTATTTATTTAGGTACTAAAAACTCGTAAAAACCCATTTGCTTTTCACTTGAATTGTTACATAATTTGATCACCTTGATAAAAAGTTCACCTACAAAAATTTGGCCGTTTGGCCTCTATAATCTTGTTGGAGCTGGAGGTGACGCCAAATACCTCAATATGTTTGTAAGCTACCAATTTTTCTCGTTTTGTGAATAAACTTTCTTACGGTTCAAGTTTAAGTGAAATGAGTATTAATGAGTTTTTAGTATCTTATTAAATAGAAGAAGTTTACCGATCTCCAGATTGAAAACGCCCGAGAAATTTCGTAAATTCGACCTTATCACCTTTAAATGTCTTCTCACAGATCTGCCTCATTCCAAAACTCCTTTATTGCTCGCTCTGTCAATTTCTGTAATTCCCTCCCTATCAAAATTCGGCACTCTCTCTCCATATCCACATTCAAAACACTCCTATTCCAATTCCTATCCCAAAAACAGTCAGATAGTTGCTAACAATTCCACAAAATACACTTATTGTCAAATATCAATGCTGTTCTTTGCTATGGATATTAGTTTTCTTATATAGTAAACATGTTCCTACTCTTGATGTCACTGAACGCATCTATTGCTATCTACGGAGAGGGGGGGGGGGCTTTGGGCTGAAGTGCCCCCAAAATGGTAAAATATAACCAAGATTTTTGGGAAAAAAAATTTAAAAATACTTTATCTTTTAAAGTATTATTTTTCGTGTAATTACATTTAAAAGGACTTCATGAATCACTTAAACACCATGTCATATAGGCAGTTAGTTTCTTTTTTTTTTTTCAAAGTAATTATCGTTATTTTTATGAAAAACAAAGCTTTCGGGCTGAAGCCTCCCTCCTCCCCTAAAAAAATTAAATCCTGGATCCGCTAGTGTTTATAACTATAATCTTTTATACACTACCAAATTCTTGCCTATCGTTACGTTAAGAAATGATGATGATGTATTTATATATTAATCAGGCACTGTTTGTCAGGTTCAGCTTTCTCTTTTTCATTAGAAACACAAAGCTTATTTTAATGAATAATTTAATATATTTTTCTTTATTGTTTTCTTAAAAGTGTATACTGGTCTATCAGTGCAAATAGCTTTAAGTGTCTTGTCATAGTGTTAATTGTTTTGTATATAGAATGTTTACCTTATATTTTGTTTCTATTATTTCTTCTTTTGTATTGATTTTATTTAGCCCAAGTGTGATCTTTTAATTTTGTTCTATTTTGTTATTCTCAAGGGACTTTGTCCCAGAATGAAGTTTATTGTCTATCTATCTATCTAAATAAAAATGTTGTAGGTTACGATAAGATTAAACCATTGCTGAAGTTTTAGATGGATGTTAATAATGTGATTAAATGGAGCCTGTAACGCTGTGTATATATTTCCATGTTATTATATTCTTCCAGATTCATATGTATGTTCGGAAGAAGAAACAAATTATCAGTGTATTTAATCAGTTAAAATGTATCCAAAATTTTTTATTTATTTATTTAGAAATATAACAATCTGTCAGGTGGGCAATAATTATAGTTTCCAATCTTAGGCTGTGATAACCGAGGCCTCAAAAATTTTGTATATTTTTATTTAAAAGTAAATAACACCAATATATTTATTCAATTTGATTTTATGAATTTTCTATTTTTCGTAACTAAAAAAAAATAAAATTAATCTATCTCACAAAAAATATCCTCCGCGAACACAGCTAGCTCGCGGAGGCCGCATGCCTCCTCGATTATTCAAAAGTATTATGTTCCACTGGAGAGAGAAACTAAAGTGAGTTCGAAATATCCTGGATCTTCCTCATGAATTGTAATTTTCTGTAGATCAAGCCACCGCTTTTATTGGCCACGTTAACGGAAACCGGGCGGTAACGAAAGAAAAAAGGAAATACGAGCAAAAAGAACTGGAGTAAGAAATGCGGCCCGACTGGCTTTTATTTAGGAATGGAATGACTCTTAGTTGAGCCCAACACTCATCTCCTCCTGTCTTCTCTGGTTCATCCTCTCCTTGAGCTGGCTGTTCCAGCGAAGGAGGGTCTTGGAGATTGAGAAACCCCATCTTTAATATTCCCGAGTCTAGCAACTCTGGTTCGAACCCGGAATTGGGTTGATATTTGTTTCGGTAGGCCAATATTTGGAAGTTATGGGTGATAAATATTCAGGACGCAGACATTATAAGGTTTTTATTAGTGCCGACGTTTCAACCCAAACACGTGGGTCATCACCAGGGCTGAAATTTTTTAAATACAATCAGAGATATAATATTATGCTACTAAAAATAGTTAATAATGAAAAAATATAGTGATTGATGGTACACGAATCTTAACTAATGTTACAATACAAGTTATTCAAACTAAAAAATAATGTATATGATTCATTTATAAACATTGTAATATTTTCACTTATTAACAGTGGTTCGAGCACTGAAGATACTCAAGGACTAAATATCTTCAGTGCTCGAACCACGGTTAATAACAATATCTATAAATGAATTATATACATTATTTTTAGTTTGTATTAATTTCTACATATTTCTTTTGCAATATTTGTACTGTACACTCAATAAAGTTAGAATCGGTAATAATCTGTCCGAAAAATTTGAGGTTTCGCTTGTCCTGTTTTTGGCATTAGAACATGACATTATAGAGGTAATGCGTACCGAAAAAGGGTTGGATCTGGATGGGACAACATCCGTGCTGGGCTATGCTGATGATCTGGTACTGTTAAGCGAAGACGTGGAAACTATAAAACTAAATACGACAACGTTAATGAAAGGCGGTAAAGAACTAGGACTCGAAATAAACGTGGATAAAACAAAATATATGGTTAGCTGCAAAAATGGCGATGTTACTGGTGTTATCGATATAGATGGTAATATGTTTGAACAGGTAGATAAGTTTAGGTATCTAGGTTCTACGATAACTAGGAAAAACGAATTGAAGAAGAGTTTAAGGTTAGACTGAAGGCGGGAAATGCTTGTTATTTTTCTGTGGCAAAACTACTTAGCTCGCGCCTCTTGTTCCGGAACTTAAAAATTAGAATCTATAAAACCATTATCTTACCTACAGTTTTTTATGGTAGGCCGAAGCGAAGGTGGGAACATTGCATTAAAGCCGATCTGAAGAGACTGGGTTTGGACGGCGAACGGTGGAGGGAGGTTTGTAACAAGCGATTGGTGGTGTCGGCATCGAACCTTCGGGTTCGGTAAGCCTTTTATTATTATTATTAAATCAGTATTGTAATATTAGTTAAGATTCATGTTCCATCAATCACTATATTTTTCATTATTAACTATTATTAGTCGTATAATATTATATCTCTGATTCTATTTAAAAAATGTCAGCCCTGATGATGACCCATATATTTGGGTTGAAACGTCGATGCTAATATAAACCTTATAATGACTGCGTCCTCAATAATTTTTTGGAAGTTATGTTTTAAATATAAGAGCAGAACCTTTCACCACGTTTCAAAATATTGCTAATATTTAAATATTAATAATAATAACAGTAAGGTCTTCTGAAACTCAAGCCCAAAATATCGGAAAAATGGCGATATAATTTTTATAGAAATATCTAAATTTCGATATATCGATATTTTGCTAATACCGTTGGCCGTGACAGTGAGACAGTAGCTCCCTGATGTTTACTAACAACTGTTCGAATTACAGAGAGGAATGGGGTCTCGGGGAATTGGCTCTCATCTTTTAGGCCTTGTTCCAATTTTCCAGGCCACCGTAAAGAACACCGTAATTTGTGACCGCCTTCGTGCCACTATCAGCAGATAGGCAGTTTACTCTCTTACTAGCAATATGTCGTGGCTGTTTATAATTAAATATTGAGATCATTTAACCAATAGGAAAATAATTTTATTAAACTGAAGAGAAGGATGGTTGCGGTGATCTGTAAAAATAAAATAGTGTAAATAAATAATTGTATTTATTTTCACTTTCGCCGACGCTTCTGTCAGAAAACAGACCAGTCTGTTGACGCTTGTTGATAGAGCAACCCTGATGAAGGTCTGAACTTCGGGCCGAAACGTCGGCGATTCCGAAAATAAATACAATAATTTATTTTGACCGATCTCTCTAACCATCCTCCTCTTCAATTATTCACTACAGTCAACCACCAACCCAAATTTTTTTTAAATTTAATATTTCTCTCGCTCAAGAAAGCAAATGATGTTCATGAGTTTTTTGTACCTTATTAAATAGACAAAGTTTACTGATCTCAAGATTGAAAACGCTCCAGTTCTGAGAATTAACGTAAATAAATAAATAAAAAATGTTAAGTTTTATTTTGAGGAGTTCGTCCGAAGTATGATCAATATGTAATAATAGTATTTTATTGTATTTACCGACGTTTCCATTTAAGTTATAGGTCTTCACCAGGGATTAAAAAACATACGAACTATAAATATTAATTGGTACAAAGTAAAAAAATAAAAAATGTATCCTGTAAGTATTTTAATATCAACTTATATTTTATTTTACCATAACTTCGTTTACATTTTAACTTACATTTTAAAAACATAAGGCAGTGCCCAGCCTCTGTAAAGTGGACACCCTTAATTAAAATAATTGATTAAGAGGAAACCCTGACGGTTGAGCGTGATCCCGGTCAAATCACCTCCTTGCACAACCTTAGACTAAGAATCAGTTCTTTCCCTAAATAGTAATGAACCCAAGAACAGATATTTTTTTTTACATGCTAAATTTACTTTTATTTTTTGTTTAGTCCTATATATATATATATATATATATATATATATATATATATATATATATATATATATATATATATATATATATATATATATATATATAATTATAATACATTGTATTCTAATGATACTATAATTCACTACATCACTTATTATATTTTATTAATTCTTCAATTTCTTTATATCGTAACCTGTAATAGTTTAGTATCAACTAATATCTTATTTTTTAAAGATTATTTTTGTATCTAGTACCAATCAATATTTATAGTTTGTACCTATTTTAGCTCCGGTGACGTGGGTCAAAACGTCAGCAAATACAATAAAATGCTATTATAATATATAGAATTATATATTGACCGAACACTCCGACCGACTCCTTATCATATTATAATCACGGACAATCATCTCTACTCCATTAAACAAGTTTTAGATTATGTAGCCATTCAGGAAATTATAGGCGGATGAAGAAAATCGGTCTGTAACATAGCCGGACTAGAATCTTGGAACCGGAGCATGAGAGCACAGTGCTTCCCTCATTGACTCACTGAAAAATACAGTTCTAATATGAAAAAAAAAATCATTGGTTTTGTTTTTTAATATAAAATGTTAGAGTCTAAAGGTCTCCTAAGGCCGCCACAGATATACTATCAGGGGAAGAGGTGATATCTTGTTTAGTAGAGGAAGCAGTGTCCCGGCTTCGCTGTCTGTTTTATGTTTGGAATTATATCGCTCTCTCTTTAATCAAACACTGCCCAGTCTATTCTTAGAATCAAATCAATTATATAATTAACTATTCCTTCTTTCATATATAATTATGATTAGCATTTTAAAATAATATATATATATTCTATGTTTTAATGATAACGATACTGAGATATTACTTGTAGGTAACGATGAAGTTATGCTAAAATAAATGCCAGCGGTATAAGTTTAGCTTCCTCACCATTTTTATCTTGCCGTTTCATATGAATGACACTTTTCTCAGGAAATGTTATTTAGTAAAACAACTTTATAAAATAAATAAATTTTATTCATAATATTTTTTCTCATTTTTCCCAACATGTTATCGACTTTTCAATCCCATAACTGGAAAAAATGAGGGTTATATGAAGAAATAAAATCAAAAAAAGCGTTATTGATTTGAACATAATTTTCAAAAATTTACCTGTGAGAAGGTTGTCGAAATGTGTGAACAGATGAAAATCCGTTGGAGATAAGTCTGGCGAACAAGGTCGGTGTGGAAGAACTATATTTATTTATATATTCCACCCTCCCATGCCACCACAGCAATACGGGTGTTTGCGGTAGTGTGTTATAAGGCATGAATGCTTAATAACACACTACTACTAGTTAACATGATGTGCACACATCTAGCAGTTCTTCTTGTTTCGGGCTAGCTTTCAGATTCCAGGTCTTCCTGGCGCTTCTCCTCTTCTTCTGCAGGCACCAATACAGAAGTGAGCAAGCCCCACCGCCGTCTTCCATCCATTTATGAAATCCTTAAACCGCGGGAAGTTATCCTCGCTGACTAACTGAGGAAACTCATTTTCAGTGAGGAGATAGATTCCCGCGGCTCTTGTCATAGTCGCTCTTAACGTTTGAAATGCGGTCCAGGTCGTGACCACGTGCTCTACAGATTGGGCATAGAGGATCTACATCAATGCCCATACCGTGAAGTTTAGCTCGAAATCCTCCATGTCCAGTGAGGAACTGGGAAATCCAGTATTTCTGGAGGACCCACTTTGCCTGAAGCCTCGACTGTACTGTGGGAAAGTACTTCCTCAATGTACTTCCTTTAGGAGTTGCTACCCACCGCCGGTTCCATGCTTCAATTGTATCCTCCCGGAGTATCTTCTTCCATCTATTAGGCGCTTCCATAATCATCACCTGCAGATTGTCCGAAAGTACTGTAGATCCTTCCGTATTATAAGAATATTTCGTCGCTTCTTCTAGCAGGAGGAGGTCGAGAGGCACATAAGAAAGTAACACAGCTCAATTAATTCCTTCACTGTCTTTCGTGCAACATGAGGTCTGGCGTTGTCGGATAGGAGTATACGGTCCCTTATACCGATTGGTTATACTTAGTCAATATCAACTTATATTTTTTTTTTTTACCATAAATTTGTTTACATTTTAACTTATAAGAGAGTGGAGTAGCTCAGTGGTAGGGTACTGAGCATCCAATGCTAAAGGTCCCAGGTTCGAATCTCGCAGAAAATTATTTATTCGGTTTCATTGGCTGTGGGGCGACCGAATGCAGGTTCCGACTAACCAATGCAGGTTCTTTTTGATGCATTATGTCAATATAGCTGCAGTGCGATGGTTTTTGCTCTGGATAAAAAGGAAGCATGAATTATTCCTGCCATTGACCACGACACCAATATTTTTTTTGGATGAAAATTGTTTTCAAACAACCGGAGAATGGTCCATTAGTCACAACATCCTACGCCGAGATAATGTTTCTTGTAGCTTAGGCTGCTGAGTGTCCAAGTTTAAACTCATAAAAATAAAAATTACTTGTTAATCCATGGTCCTTAATTAGTGTTTCCATGGTCATATTTGTTATCATATTAAACTATGTGTAATCAATTGAAATGATAGTAAATATCATCTAAAAAATCTGGCGCGCATCACACTACTTTCACTTACCACCCTCTTCTTAGCAGAAATAAGTATTTTTAGACAAAGGAGAAGTGAAAGTAAAAATTATTAACGATGTATTGATTTATATTTCATTGTGGGTATTTTTATTTTTATAAATACGCTTATATATACAAATTTTAATATTTATATTGCTGTAATCTATAAATATTAAATAATACCAACAGTAGCTTCTATGAAAACTGCATGTGTATATTTACATAATATTGTCGGAGTCCTTTTTATATTAAGCTCATGTTACATATGGAAGCGTGTTCTAATCTTTGGGGCGAGCTCGGGTGCGCTCGTATTCATTTGGTTAATCTTGGTTAATCTTGGTTACAGTGTTTTGAAATAAGTGTTTTAATGTGTGAAATAGTTTCTTATCCATCCTGAGGAAATATACTTTCTTATCTAAAGAAACATCTGGGTAACTTGATAAGGAAATTAACATCTAAACTTGGTTTAGTGGTCGGGTTCCTATCACACCTCAAGAAGACTCTGTCGGACATGTACCGATACATGGGACGAAATATATTTCCCTAGTGCCGTAATGTGTAGTGAAAGAAATCCGATCTCTACATCAAGTTTAAATATTCGTAAATGTTAATTTCCTTATCTATCTGCAAGGTATTTCAATAGATAAGGAAGTACTATAGATTGATAAGTATTATAGATAAAGTTATTGAAACGCCATAAAGGCATTTAATGTCTTTGGGTGAACGGATGGATAAAACGTTGACTACTGAATGCTTGGACTTAGTCTGTCTGGAAGACTTTAGCAACATCAGAGACTATTCTTCCATCATATTAAATTTAACAACTGAACAGTTCACATGCAATCTACATGCAAGATCGTCCTGTACTTGTACCTGTACAACTATGATAAACAAACAAACAGACTGTTAGCGCTTATTGAGTAGTCTTGTTACATCATAATCATCTGAGCTCAATTGGACAAACGATTTTGGTCGAGTTATCAAAGAGGCTTATGATTTATTGATGAGGGCAGAATAGGGACCCGCCATTGAGCAGGTGAGCGGCGGAGAGGAAGCGGAGGATAATGGCTATTGAGGTGGCAGCGGCTCTATCAAGGTGCTTTAGTTCCGGGTACACGTGTCAGCTGACGTAACCTCCAGCTCCTCTTCATCCGACCAATGAAAGGGCTCCTTGTCTGTCTGGAATGCTTCTTACTGGAGAACTCCTTTCCCACGCCTCTTTGTCTCGCTGTATCTCATTGGCCATTCCTCTGCTACCTGCCTCTATTTAAACCAATATATTCGGGTCTTATGTACACCTATATGAATTAGAAATATTACAGTGTAACTTACAGTATATCCTATGTACTGTATAGGTCTATGACCTCGCTAGAAAAATTAAAATATGTTGGTTTTCCAGCTTTTAATGGTTAAACGATTGTTGTCAGTCATCTGAGAGACATATATTGCTATTATTGATATAAGATTCAATGTGGTAGAGACTTAGGCTCAAACAGAGAGAAAGACAGGAACTCGAAGCGACTTCTCTTCTCTATTTCCGATCTGATTCACCTACAAAGCTTTTGATCCTCGAAGCTAAAGAGATTACAATTTTTTTCTTTTTCTTTCGTCATTATAGACCTCGTATATCTTATGCCGCCTTAACTAGCCTACTCCATCTCGGTCTATCTCGGAATATTTCTTTCCAGTTGTCTGCATTATTGTTGATTCAGTCTACTTCCATTCAGATCCTTCTACGTTTTGGCCTTCCACGTTATCTTTTACCTACTATTGAGACATTCTATTCATTATCTTACAGAGGCCTTTTAGATGGATTTTTACGAGCTACATACACCTCCCATCTTAACTACCGTGTCTTTATATCATGAGATATTGATTGTCCAGTTTCTGTAAGCAGCTCTTTCTTCTCCATGTGTTAGTACTTTGATCACTTGTTAGTACTTTATCGTACGGATGTTTTTTTTCTAAAATCTTGCGATACTTTTTTCTAGGGTGCTAGTTAGTGTCCTGGTCTCACAGACATTACAACTAGCTTTATCATAGCATCTCCTTAGATGGGGACACTCTTGAAGCCTTTTAAATTAAAGAAGGATTTTGAAGAAATTGAGGGATGTTCGTTTTCCATATGTCTTGGATTACAATATCTCTCCAGTGGTCATTGAGTCTTCTTTTACTTTTCATTTCATTTGGTGTGCCTCTGTAAATTTTCTTAAATGGTCGAACAACTTGTTTTATGAACACAATTGGTTGAGATATTTATTTATTATATAGATCTCTGTTTTCCCTATGCTACCATATTGTATCTGCATATACCGTTCCAGTAAGTCTTTTCAGTCATGATTTAGGTTTCACCGGTAAAATTTACCATAGATCTTACAAGGATTTAATATATTCTCAACTTTGTGGTTTTATTCCAAGTTTCTCTCCTTCTCCTCCTTACCATACCACGGATACCACCTCAGTATCTTGGACATTCCGAAATACGTTATGTGAAAGTTATATCAAGTAAGGAAACTTAAAAAAATATAGCCTTTCCTTTTGTTAATTGTTTAAAGTTTATATTTATGATTCATTCTGAGGCATTCATTGTTGTATAGAGCCTTCCAGATGGATTGCTCCGAACAACATGCACTGCCCATCCTAACTTCCTTGCCTTCATATATTGATTTCCCAGTTTCTGTAATCAACTGTTAATTGTTATATCTACTCCATGCGTTAGTATTCCGATCTCGGATCGCTCCGGTTATCAGAGAATTTTTCTATTAAATCTTTCAATACTTCTTTCTAGAGTGCTGATCATCATCAAGGTATCGCAAGTATATATCTGAACTGGCTTTTTCAACACATTGTACACTCTCAATGTCAGATTTTTTTAAATTTTAAGGGATTCAAATACCAATACCACCACTCCAATTTACGTTATTCTGTCATTGTGGTGGGATTTTCGGCTTATCTCTATTATATAAAAAGGTTTTTAATTACTGTCATATTTCATTTTACTTATACAAAGCGGAATGGACCGTAACTAAGACAGCAGGGTGAAAATCTCTATTTAGAATTAGCAGAGTAGCAGTTAGCAGGGCTCGATAGTGCTGTGCTGCTCTCTTGTGGCGATTGTTCAAACTATCATTTAGTATAATTTTTTATTTTGTATTAGAAGAGTAGGAGGTTACAGCAGCTCAACACTGATTAAATTAAGAGTTGTATAATTTGTAAAATGGGACCGTTAGTAGGACACAGGGTATCCTTCTCGATATCATATATTTTGTTTTACTTGAAGGCCAATTTGCTCTGCTTCTGTTATCATATTTTTAAGATTGTCAAAGTCCTCTTAGTTGTTTCCAAGGACTGCTATATTACCTCCATACCCAAGAGTTTTTTCTATTCATTCAGACATGCACCACTCCATTTTTACGTAATATTATTCTTACCACCTTTATAAGTATTAAGTTAAAGAACATCGGCGAGAGGCCATCTCTCAGAAGTAAGCCATTTCGAACTTTGAAGGCTTCAGATACATTTCCTTGTATAAGAAATTGACATTTAGGGTCATTAGTAAACGCCTTCGTCAATCTCGTCAACTTACCGGGAACTCAAAGTTCAGTCTTGATTTTCCAAAGACAATTCCTTTGAATAACAAGCTTAATTTACTATTCTGAAGAATATCCATTAGCGTTTTAGATGGTTAATTTCTAACATAAGTGAAAGTTGCGTGACCATATTTTTTCGCAGTTTTGTTTATACTTTAAATCGATATGTAAATTTCAAAATTCACTTAAACAAAGTAAACTTTAAAAAAGTTGATTTTTAAATTTCATTATTTTCAAATTTCATTTATCACATGTTCATGATAAATTGCTCAAAAATATAAAAGGAAAAGTCAACTTTTACGGTAAGAAAAGTATCCTGTTATTATTATTACTTTTTTTTTTATAACTAGGAGAGTACCCTTCCTCCCCTCTCCCCCCCCCCCCAATGTCCAACCTGTTAGTTTAATTGTACTACTCATTACTTAAATTGTATAACTGTAATGTACATGTATTCTGCTAAAGTTGAGATTGTATTATTTTTGTATCAACATAAAACAAACTGAACGAAACCACAATTCGGTCAATATTTTTAATTTTTTAAAAACCTATTTTACAAATCGCTCCTTATTGTCAATTTATATTATTATATCATTATAATTATTCGTAATGCTAATTTGTAACCATAATATATATTCAACTTATGTAACTTCATATAAGTCCAACATCAATTTGAGCGTTTTATTTCTGATATTTTCATCATACGTTATATTGTGCTTCCTTTTCTATTTCTTAATAATTATTATTATATCACAATATAATATAAATAAAATTATATATAGTATCATAATTAATATTGAATACTTAATAGTTGGCCGTTGTATTATTAAGAAAGGAGATGGTCCGGGGCGGCGGTCATAAAAAAACTAAATAGTTAATATAAGAAAATAAGAATAATATAAATATAAGAACATTTCCCCAATACTTACGCTTGTTTTCCAGTTCTAATTGAAACTCCTTGATGAACACACCTGTAAGTCTCTATTTTTATTCTTTTGATTTTATTTGTTTATTTTTTGTTCTTCTTCGTTTTGCTTCTCCTTCTCCTCATCCCTTTACATACATTATTTTGTATTATATTCTTTTTCTTCTTCTTTCAATCTCTCCTGTAGATCTATAGGAGTAGATTCACAATTGCATTTATTGTATTTTATATTATACTACAACATTTATTACCATTTGTTTACTTCAGTTTAGGATCTTGTTACTTAGCTTACTCTGTTTATATTTAAATGTACTTACTGTTCATAATTTTAATAAGTTACTGTTGTCACCTAGGTAAAATAAAACTACCACCTCCAGAGTAATACCATTTCCTATTTAAATGTCTACTCTAAAATGTTTATTTTGACTTAAGAGAGTATGAGGTTTTAGGAGCTCAATACCGTAACGAAGACACCACATTGTAAATGTCTATTTTGTATTTGGAGAATAAGAGATTACAGCAGCTCAACACAAATGCAATTAAATGAACAGCTGTTTAATTAGTGCTGATTTTAGAGCTAATAGGAGAGCTCCTGTAATCCTCCTACTCTCCTAATACTAAAATAACATAAAATATGAAAGTCACTAAAAACTTTTTTATGTAATAGAGAGATATCGCTAGCAGTTGAAAGAAATAAAAGCAACTTGCTAACTCGCTGACGAACCCTGATATAACTATAGCGCTTTTAGACTACACTGTTCTTCGATTTACTTATCTCTGAATGCATTCGATAATACTAGCCAGGGATGGGCAAGCTGTTTTGCTGGTTAGCATTCGTTTAGCAGTCACGAAGATAGTATTATAGTATAGTTAGAATTTTATTTAACAATTATATCAATACTTTTTATACTTCCATAAACATATATAATAACTTTATTAAATAATATTTACGTATTGTTATAATCAAGAACAAGAGAGATAGTGAGATAACAGTTCATTCAAACCATATTTACAAAAAAAAGTAATTATAATTGAAAGAATAAAACAAAAATTAAAGTTAAATAAGTAAATTTATTGGATTTTTTAATTTGAATGTAAATTTTAGATAATAATAGGTCCAATGGACCAATGGATTTTAGGATATGATAGAATTAAAAGTTCTAAGTTGAGGGAAATATTTATAGGAGCCATAACAGACCTCAAGAGCTACAAAAAAGTTCGTATAAATAATAGACTAATTTTCAGCAGAAAAGTAGAAAATCCAAGTTTTGTATTTTTTGTGTTTATTGCCGTGTTTTTTATAGAATAGAAAGCGATAACTAAACAAATCTAAACTAGATATAATAATCGAATTTGCCATTGTTACACCCATTTAAAAAGAACTTTTAAACGGTTATTTATTTATTTGATTATATTTTAGGTGCCCTGTGCAACCATATAGGTTAGAGGCACCTTATTGATTATTGAATTACATTGCAATATGTCTGTTGAGATCGTGTTGTATTTTTTTTTATATGTGTATTTTGTTAGGATGTTTGTTTAAAGAACGTGCTGTTATAGCTGCATAGGTTATTTCTGATCTACATAGTAAGTGTATGAAGATTGTATATTTTAAATATGTCTGCAGTAATTGTGTTTTTTCAGTTATTGAAATCCTCTGTAATAGGCTATAACTCAAAATTGTATCTTAACGCGACGCCATGTTGGGGAGGCGTAAAGGAAAAAATAGTATTGAAAACAAATGATAAGGTTAGTTGAACATATGGTTTAAAACATTTCAGACACTAAAAACCGGATCGGATAAGTGAATTAAATGTTCAGCATTTCAACTTCTTTGTCATGAGCTATTATTTATAATTTATGAATCATTGAAGGAAGTTAGTCGAATGTTCTACATATCATGGGTGAGAAATATTCAGGACGCAGTCTTTTTTTTTAAAAAACTTAATTTTTTATTTATGCCAACGTTTTCACCCAAACGTGTGGGTGATCTTCAGGGCGTGGTTTAAGCACTGAGGGTGTTCACAAGTACTGTGAAAATGACCCAGATGTTTTGGTTGAAACGTTGTTATAAATAAAAAATAAAAAATAATTTTTAAAAAAAGGTCTGCGTCCTGAATATTTATCACCCATGATTCGTGTGGTCTAAAGCACGCACCTTAGTTTCTTTATATTTATAAGTTTGTTTTGTTTTTATATATCAAGTATGAGTATTTTTCTCCCTTTAACCGTGCTAATCAGCTGTTTTATATAACCATCATCTCCTGTTTCCCTCAGTATGCATTTGGATGGCTAGGTGAGATTTTTTTATCAAATAGATTTTACTTCTTTTTCTCTTTCTTTCTTTCCCATCTTGGTCTTTCTGCCCCGATATAATACCTGAATTCGTAAAATGTTGGCAAGTTATCTTATTACCTGCATATTCAAGACTCATGATATTATATTTTGGATTGTTCCATTATAATGTCTCCTCTCGTGCTCTATTCTTATTTCGGTTATTTTACTGGTTTCATTATGTTTGTAACATGGTTATTTATTTTTCCTCTTTGAGAATGATGATGTAATGAATTAATAAGAAGTATTATGAAGAAGATAAGCCCGGAGAGGATTTCGAAAGTTGAGGTTCCATTGTGTTGAGGTCCTGCCAGTTTTCCAGTTGCTAGGATACGGGTGAAGGGGGTGTGGCTAGGGGTAGGGGTGTGTTCCCATTGGCCAGTCGAGGCCACACCCCCTCAACCCCCTTCCAGTTGGAACCGTTCAACATTTTACTCTCAACAGTCAACATTCCAACTTTATTTTCGTTCCGTCATTTTTTTTTTATTCATTTCGGCTGTGTGTGTGGTTTTTAACTTGTTCTTTTTCTCCTCCTTCCCCTCTATAATTTTACGAGCTATAAAAAGGCTGAGAAATGCTTCTTAAAAACCATTAACCCTTTCGACAGTTCCTTTAGTCATTTTCACGTGTGTGTTTTAACCTGAGAGTTAATTCAATTGCTAATTTTATCACTTAGAGTTATTACGACATATTTTTATACCGGGGCACACTGGAAGGAGAATAAGAAATTTTGGTCATTGGCTATAACTTACCGAGAAATTGTAGTATATTGCTCTAATTTGAGCTAACTATGTTTTCGAGGGTATTGAATTTGAATTTGAGGCATTTGGTCCGCAAGATGCATGCATTAAATGAAAAAAAAAATCGTGGTGCGCGCAACACACAACTTTCACTTACCGCTCAACTTTGAATAGAAATTATTTTCTGTCCATGTTGGGATATTATAAAATTTTTGAGTTGCATTTTTCATAAATCATAAATAGCATTAAAAGTCCTATTTATTATATCACCGGTTGATTATGGATTGTACGACTATTAGTTATTAAACTGTTATTTTTCATTACAAAGTTAAGTAAAACGGAATAGAGAGATTTGCATTGCCTGTCATAGGTAGGTCAAAAGTTGTCACACTCATTATAAGTGGATTCTGTTGGAATATCGTAAACAGAAAATTTATCAAATTATTCACTAATTTAATTTTTTAAAAGGTTACATATTGATTTTTCTGAATAAACGGACGATAGATACCTAATTATTTAAATATAAGGGTTATTAAACTACAGTAAATATATTTAAGGTTATAAACGTATCCATGAAATATTTTTATATTTCACTTCTTCTTTCATACGAGTACAATGAAATAGTATCTTAAACAATGTCATTGCCTTGAATCCGTGGGTTTTAAATACTTTTTCAAACTTTAGAAATTTTTTAAAAGTTTACATTTTATAAGAAAATTCCATTTAATTTCCTTGGAATCGTGTTATTATTTATATTTTTTTCGCCACTCTTTGTTGCCTTCTACAACTTTCTATATCAGATATTGTTTTTTCTAAAATTCTCCGCTTTCCGACCATATATAATAAGTACATATATTTCCGTCGATAGAAGAATTAAATTTTACAACAACTTAAACAGTATCCTTTTTTTTGATTTTTATAATAAGATGTTTCAAAGGTATTTCCTAAGAAACAATGAAAGTTTCATAGAAATAAGAGTATTATTAGAAACGATATCGCGGTTTTTAAATATTTTTGTTTATTATTTTCAGTAATTAACAACTGTAATCTACCAAGAAAGAAAAAAAAAAGTTAACCCCCACAAATAATTTTTCATCAGAAATAAGAGAAGATAAGAGTGCCACTGATATAGAAGACCGCTATATTTATTCGTATTTCATTTAGGTATTTTTATTTGTTTTAATTGGCTAATACATAAATGGAAATTTTTATATTGCTATACTCTGTAAAATTGAATATCAAATAATACCAACACTAATATTTATAAAAACCGCTTATGTATATGTATATAATATCGTCGGCATCGTGCTAAAGATATGTTTCTATATATTTGAATATTTCGATAAGATAAAAATAAGTATCGACTTTTTTAAAGATATATGGAATCGCTTTATTTTGTGTTGAACGTGAATTTTCACCACCACTCACTAAGCATTGTGAATAGATAAAATTTGTTTTCCTTAAGTTCTAATTTGTTATTCATGGAATGTATTTCAGTGAAATGTATTTTATTTCTAATTATCTTCAAAATACTTCTCGCTATGTGTATATATATACTTTATTTTATTTTCTCTTCTCCTAATCTTTACGCATAATCACTTAAATATCTTAAGGAAAATATGTATATCATTATTTGTTTTTTTATATATTTTTTTGTTTTAGTTTTTACAATTTCTTTCCTTACATATTAACAGTTATTATTATTTTTTTTAATTTTTATATTCCATCACTACAATGCTTTATCTATAAAATAGATTTTACTTTCCTTTCTAATTTCATTCAGTGATTATTATGCAATTATTTTAGCTCCAATATTGTAGTACTGAACCCCTATTACCAAACTGTCCTCGTTAATTTATCCTAAGAGCTTAATTAATACTTAATGTATTACATGTATTTTGTCATTATTCATTGTAATAAGTCTTTTGACCAGATTTGTAGTTAATATATATGAACAATACTGTTATTCTAAAGGGACCTAGTCCCAAAATAAAGATGATTTTTCTATTTCTATTTCTATTTCTATTTCGATATATTTAAAATTCGTTACGATTTAAGGAATGTCTACTTTTTTTTCTTCATTATATTGGCCTTTCAGTTGACATAATGACTAACTCCAATTTCAACATTTTTGAGTAAAGTTATTAGTGTTATCCAAAATCCTGCAGGTGCATGACCAAGACCAGGACTGGTAAAAAAAATACTTGACATTCTTAGTTACTATATATTAATAATTGGTATAACCAATACGATTTTGTATTTAACTCCTCTAAATTTTCATTCGGTTAGGTTTCTCCTATCTAAAAAAATACAGTAATATCTTTATAGTAATAAGTAACAGAAAGACTGTTGCGAGACTCCTCTCGGTCTCGCATTTGGGCAGCACTAAAAGTGAGTAAATTGATTCTACAATAGGCAATTTCATTGTTGAAATATAGAACTGCAAATAAAGGTATAATTTTTTCCACTAGAAATATCACTAAAATTAATAATAAAAAATATTGAAAATAGAGTTAGTCATTTTGTCAAGTGAAAGGCTATATGTTAAGGCTAAATGTTATATAGATATAACATTTCCTACTAGAAATGTCACTCAAAAATGTTTAAATTGGAGTGTCATTCTGTCAGCTGAAAGGCCCACAGACTGAAGTTATGAGGATTATAAAACTAGATTTTTATTGCCTACCGTCGATATAATAAATAGACTTTTTGTTATTTTAATGATTTGTTATCTGTAATCTTTAAGCATCAGCTCCTATTTAAATGTACTTCAAAAATTTTATAACAGGTTAACATTGCCAGAAAATAATTTCTATTCAAAGTAGAGTGGTAAGTGAAAGTTGTGTGCACCAGATTTTGTTTTTAATTTAAGTTCATTTTTAAAAAAAAATCTAATGAAAAAAAAAGAATTCGAGACCGCGCGCTCCGGCCCCAACCCTCGTTGGCAGACTGCGGTAACATTAACATCAACCATTCTCTTCGGATTTCTCCTAGGGCTTAGGATAAATTAAAAAAAAAAAAAAAAAATTGAAATAGGATTAAAAAAAAAATAAAAATATGGGAGTGGGGTAGCTCAATGGTAGGGCACTGAGCTTCCAATGCAAAGGTCCCAGGTTCGAACCCCGGCTCATGGCAGAAAATTTATTTATCTGTTTCATTGGCCATGGGGCGACTCCCTTTGAGGCGTTGAGAGTCCCTCCTGGGGCACACCCAGCCTCTATAAAGTGGGTACCCTTAATTAAATAATTAATTAAGGGGGAAAACCTGGCGGTTGAGCGTGATCTCGGTCAAATCACCTCCTTGCACAACCGTTGACCTAGAAACAGTACTTTCCCTAAATAGTACTGAACCCCAGACCCTTCATGGGTTGTAGTGGTACAGGTTTTTTTTTTAAATAACTGCACCATCGGATTCTTAAGGTGTTTTTACACGTTATGCAGGAAAGTAAAAGTAATAAAGTTTGTTTTAGTGAGAGAAAAATATGTATGTTTCTCGTGTAAAAGTAATTAACTCCAATTTCAACATTATTTGTTATTAATATTAGTGATCTTTCTAGTTACAAAATACCTTAATTCACACTTACTCTGGAATCAACTTACTGTCTGTATAGATATAACTTTTCCAACAAGAAATATCTATAAAATAACATTACTCAAAAATATTGAAACTGGAGTTAGTCACTCTGTCAACTGAAAGACTGAAGTTATGAGGATTATAAAATTAGATTTTTATTTCCTACCGTCGATGTAATAAATATACTTTTTGTAATTTTAATAATCTTAATGATTTGTTATCTGTAAGCTTTAAGCTTTTGCTCCATTTAAAATGCACTTCAGAAATTTTATAATAGCATAACATTGCCAGAAAATAATTTCTATTCAAAATACAGGGATAAGTGTACGTTGTGATTATTTTATATTATAGCTAAACCAAATGATGTGGACGTTTTCAGCTGAACTTTGTATATAAGTTACCTTCAGCTTGCAATTAATTTACTTTCTCTCGCTAGAAATATATTTATTATATTTTTTTCATTTCCAGCTTTCATTATTTTTTTATAAATGTAGCTTCTCTTGTTGTTTTTGTATCAATTTTTACTCATCAGAAATATTATTATTTTAATTTTAAGCTTCTTTTATTTTTGTATAAATTATATAGAACTTTATTCGATTCCTTGCCAATTTTTAGCAATTTATCTAGACCAAGGAGAAATTTATATCTTCTTATGTTATAAATTAATTTTAACTGAATATTTATTTCGAAACACCGAAAATTTATTTTTTTTCATCTCAAAGTTTATTTTATGTAAGCATTGGTTTTTTATATTTATAAACTTGACATTATGCTTAAAAAATGCTATATCCTATCCTTCATCCTTCATCATTTTTTTTTTTTTTTCCAAAATCCTACTTCCCAACCCTCCAGTCATGACGAATATCCTGAATTCCTGTCACATCAATGCACAATCCCTTACTGCACACTAGAATGAATTTCAGGAACATTTCCTTGATAATTTTTACCACATAATAGCAATATCCGAAACCTATTTAAAACCTTTTATCCCTTACTCCCAGATTTCCCTACCCAATTATTCCTTCCTACTATTGTAATAGTATAGACAAGTAAAATTGTAAATAGTTACTACTGTAAATATGTATATACACTATTAGAGCGTTCTTTATTATTGTTATTTCATGTTTATTTTCAATTTTTTGTTTTTTATTTTTAACTTATCTAAATTAGTAAGTAACTTATAATTTTTTCTATTATTTTTATTTTTTATTTTGACTATTTAATTACTGTATATTTTTGTTTATGTATCTCTAAGGCTCCTTAGCCCATATTATTGTCTTTTTATATTATTCTAAAGGGACTTGCCCCAGAATAAATAAAGCATTATTATTGTTATTATTATTATTATAGCTATATCATTATTTATCATCAGTATGTAGAGTAGCATTAGTTGTTTAAAATAGTTGAAATTTTCACATTAGCTTCCATTTTCCTTCTGTGTTCCAATTTGTGCCAACTCTTTAACGGCATCCGAGGATAAGCCTTTGCTCATAGGATCTCTGTGTTTGGCCGAAAATAATTAGAAGAATGTCTTCTGGAGGACTCCCACCCAAAGAGGATGTACCTGGAAGCCTGGCGCCAGTGTGGAAGTCCAACGGCCACCTTCCCGCCCTCCGGCTATCACAATGAGGTGTCAATGCTCACCTCCTGTCCAACAATATTTAGGAGAAGGAAAAAAGAAAAAGAAGAAGAAAAAAAAAGAAAAGTGAATTTTACTCATTAAAATGAATAATAAACTGACACATGTCTGGCATAAAATGGCAAGAATTAATTAAATTACATATTTGTGCAACTTTAAAATTAAGGACAAGCATAAGAATACATATATAATTGTAGTTAAATAATTATTAGTATATTTACATGTGATAGCAACATAGGTAATACATAGTCAAATATGAAATAACAATAAAGTAAGGCTGGCCACAATAAAATACAAAACATTTAATGTTTACTTATGAGTCGTTTTTTTTTTCATAGTGAGCCCTAATCGATTTTTTATTCAAATGTAAATACATGTATCGATTATCGTGTAAAAACACCTTATGAATCCGAAGGTGCAGTTATTTTTATTTTCAAAAATGAATTTGAAAAAAATTGTGTGAAAATAGATTCATTACAGAAAATGGTCCTTTGAAAAAAAAAGAAAAAAGAAATGTATTAAAACTTTCAATTCAACATTATTTTCATTTATTCATTCATTCATCTACCTTAAGCCGGTTTACATTGCTTTACTTTATCGAATAAATCGTACTCAAATCTTTTCTTTGATCAATTTTTAGGAAAATAAATCTAATTCAATTTTTTTTTTTTGTTTCTTGATAGTCATATAAATAAATAAAAACTTTTCTGAAATACGTAGGAAAGTTGTGTGAGTGGGCATACCAGATTTTTGTTTTGTGAATTTATTGGTTTATTTTTTTAAAGTACCCTAATAAATAAGTTAGCTCTGGACTATTGTTACACAAAACATGTTAGGACCTCTCGGACTGTAGATATTGATTTAAATTCATTTTGTAATCCCGAAAATATAAAAACTTTTTCTTTATTGCAGATTCTAAACTTTGAAAAAATTCTGAATGAAAATAGATGAAACAAGAAACAGTGGGAGGATATTATCTGTGAGCGGTAAAGTTGAGCCGTCATCTCTTACCTGCAGATCTCTGGCAGGTCGTAATGGCCCAAATTTGCGGACCCCTGAGGTGGGCACTCCCAAAAATATTTTCTCAGACAAAGGCTATTAAATGATTCCTTTCTACCTGCTTCAGGAAATGCGCTCTCTTTTCATAGGATATCTCCTACGCACTAAGCAGAGTACCCATTTGCCAGAAAGCAAAGCTATCGATAACGATATAAAAAAAAAAAAAAAAAAATTAAAAAATAATCATACTTCTCCATAATAAATAATTTATTTTTGGTTTATTGTGTTAAATATATTTAAAGATTTTTTTTGTACTCCTTTCCCATCTAAAATTGAGGTTTTACGCCATTTTCTCAAACTATACCCCGATCGTTTTAAGATTTACCACACAATTCATTGGTAATCCTAAATAAAAAAAACTGCGCGCATTACACAAATTTCACTTACCACCCTCTTCTTAACAGAAATGAGTATTTTCAGACATATTTGAAGTGAAAGTAAAAATTATAAATGCTATATCGATTTATCATGGATGATAAATATTCAGGACGCAGTCATTATAATGTTCTTATTAGTGCCGACGTTTCAACCCAAACATGTGGGTCATCGTACGGCTGTGGTTCGAGCACTGAAGGTATTCAAGTACTCAATGCAATATGGAGTACTTGTACACCTTCAGTGCTCGAACCATGCCCTGATGATTGAGTTGAAACGTCAGACCTAATAAAAGCTTTATAATGATTGCGTTCTGAATATTTATCACCCATGATTTGTAGAACAGTCGACTGGCTTCCTTCAATGTATTGATTTATATTTCATTGTGGGTATTTTTATTTGTATAAGTATCCTTGTATATACAAATTTAATATTTATACAGCTGTAATCTATACATTTAAATATTAAATAATACCAACAATAGCATTTATGAAAACGGCATATGCATATTATATTTCCAATGGGATTGAAAAACATGGCCAAGCTAATTGTCAGGAAAGCCAAGGAAAAATCTTGGGGCGAATTTGGAAAAGTGATTCAAGTGTTAAATAAAAATTTGGTGTCAAATAAAAAAGAAATTTTCAAAGTATGGCAAAAACACTGCCAGAGTACCTTTTTCCTTCCAGGGATACAGACAATATCCTCGATATGATGGCCGTAGAAGACCTAGAATCCGTGAAAACCATGTCGAAAGTTGTGAGAGTGATGTTATAGAGGAAGATAAGATTGCAATGGCTATGGAATAAATAAAATTATGCAAAGCAGCAAGCTGAGATAATATTCCAGAATCAATAAAATATGGAGGATAAAAATGGTCAAGTTCCTCCAGAACTTCTTTCAAAAGATCTGGTCGCAAAAGGAAATACCTCAGGACTGGGAAAATAATATTATAATTTCTATTTTCAAGAAAGGCAACCACTCAAAATTCGAGAATTATAGACCAATTTGCTTATCCTCTGCAGTATATAAATTGTATACAAGAATATTGGAACAGAGGCTCAGGAGATTGGTGGAGTATGATCTAAGAGAGGAGCAGGCTGGCCATAGACCAGCGGCGAACCCAGGATCATATTTTCTCATTAAGGATGATTGTTGAGAAAGCATGGGACAGAGCAAGAAGACTGTTTTTGACTTTCCTGGACTTGAAGGCTGCATTTAGTCACCCTGAGCATCAGTTGGATACTGGAATTTGATTCCTGTGCAGGCACAAGCTCTCCTATATGCAGATGACGTGGTCCTGATTTAGAAAGAATTCAGATAGCTGTCAAGGTATGGTCAGAAGAACTGCAGAGGAAGGGAATTGAAATAAATCCTACAAAAAGTAAGATGATGCTCGTCGGCCGAGATGCGGAAGACCAAGTGCTCATAAAAAATAATAATGAGTCGTTAGAAAAGGTAGATAACTGCCAGCACTTGGGCAGGATGGAAGGATCGAGCAGGAGGTTTTAAATAAAGTCAAGAAGGCCGATGGTGTGTTTTATTCTATCTGCACTACAATATTGGCAAAACAGGAGACTAACATGGAACCCACATACTAGACTTAAAACAAAAGAACTTAACCGACGATTTTGCCAGTACTTAACAGAAAATCTAATCGTCTCAATTGGAAACAAACTATTAATATACAAGATCATACTGAAACCCATCTGGACCTACGGACTTGAACTGGGGGGGACAACTAAATTTTCAAACATCAAACGCATCCAATCCTTCCAGTCTAAAGTCCTTCGTACAATAGTAAATGATCCCTATTATGTTACAAACAAAACTCTATATCATAATCTTAACATCCCTTATGTTCTTGACGTTATTCTATCCCGTTTCTCAATGTGATGCGACTGAGAGAGAAGCGCTGGGATCTCATGTATTATCGTTTGGGAAAGGCCTGACTTGGAACCCCCTTGGCTGACAGGAAATAAGCATGAATGTTTTTTTTCTTTTTCTTATTTATTTATTTTTTTAAATTTGTGTTGTATCATATTTTACTTTATCTGTTTTACTAAGCTTTCTATTTCTATTATTTTTGTAATTGTATATATTGTATGAATGAATTTCTCACATCGCAAATACTTGATATTTTATTGAGGCAAAATGTATTTTTTCTCAATAAAATAAATATTTATAAAAAAAAAAAATAAGCAAAGCCAGAGGGGTAGGAACTAACCAACAATTATATTGCAAAACTAAAACTCCAGCTAACAAACCCCTAACAAACTCTCTTTTATTCTCCCCAAAAGCGTAAAAAAATTATTAACTTATTCCTACAAGAAGTGCTCCATTAGGTATAAGGCAAAGATGCCTAATGACCAATCTGATCCTCTTTTTAGATCGCCCCAATGGAAATACCAAACAGTTAAAATAGACCTCACTTTTAAGCACAAAAACTCGAAGATTTCAATAAACAAATTCCTAAAAGAAATTCGAAAATATTCAGATCATGAAATAATATACACTGATGGATCCAAATAGAATGATAATGTCGATTTTGCAGTAATTATAAATCGATCTCCAATAAGTATAAATTGTCCCCAACCTCAACAAAATATATTGCATAATTGCAGGATTACATTTATCAATAAATATAGAAAGCTCGAAAATATGAATATGTTCTGATTAAATCTCCGGCCTTCAGAATATAGCAAATTTCAATAAAACCGGACCTACAATAAACATAATTCACCAATACATCGAAATTATAAACAATCTTAATAAAAGCATAATTTTTTTCTGGACTCCAGAACACTCAGGGATACCAGGAATTGCTAAAAGGCTGAGTACGAAAAAATTGGGAGTTAATGTTGAATTAAATTCCACTGACTAATAAACTTAGAAATATTAAAAAAAGTACAAAATATGGCATGGCATTGTGTTAGAAAAGAAAACAGAATAGAAAAAGTGGTTGTGATATATTACCATATATTTTGTTTTATCAGCGTTGATTTCTTTCCCTAGTTCTTTACCGGCTTTCATTAACTTTGTCGTATTTAGATTTATAGTTTCCACGTCTTCACTTAACAGTACCAGATCATCAGCATAGCCCAGCACGGATGTTGTCCCACCCAGATTCAACCCTTTTTCGGTACCCATTACCTGCCTATTGGCATGTTTAAATGCAAAATTGAACAGGACAGCTGAAAGTGGATCTCCCTGTTTTTAGCCAGAACGAACCTCAAACTTTTCGGACAAATTATTACCGATTCTAACTTTATTGAGTGTTTCCGTCAAGTTGTGCTCTAATAACCATAAAACATATAATGGATGATTGTATATTACTACATCAAATCTTTGTAAAAAACAAAATACCTTATTGTTGAGAACTAGCATTAAAAAACAAACTTTACCATAGAATATAATAATTAAGGCAATATATGAAAAGAAATTTTTTTTTCTTTACATCCAGAAAGATTTTTTTATTTGTTAATTTAGAAATATTACATTCTGTCACAATCAAGGACATTTATTTCAATGAGCACACTCACACTCTATTTACAATAATAAAAATAAATAATACAGAAACTAATAATAATAAAAATAAATGTATATAAACAAAAGAACTAGTCTAATGAAAATAGCAACTAAAACGCATGCATACTATACAATATTTACAGAATACATTCACTCAGGAGAACTCCGAGCCAAGCCTTTCTTCCCACTCGTGGAAGGAAAGGCATGACGCTAGGAGATCCCAGCGCCTCGCACTGAGCCACATTATTGGTATTAAGAACCAGTAGAGGCTGAGGAGAGGCGCTATAATTGGCCATTGCCAAAACTCCAATATATGCTTATTCACAGAAGGTCTCTGGACCACTGCCGCTTCAACCTTCGAGGAGGATTGTGTGTAAGGATGGGTGGTGCTGGATAGAGATTGTGCAAGAGGATTTGGATGATAAGTAAGGCTCTGGAGAAATTTGGAGAAGTTTTCTGGGATAAGGTGTAGAATAAATGGGATATTAAGGTCATGGTGCAGGGCTTTGTTGGTTACATAGAACGGAGCATCAACTATTTTTCGAAGGACTTTAGATTGAAAGGATTGATTACGCTTGATGTTAGAAAATTGCTCGGGGGCGTAATAACCAAGTTGTTGATCGTCCAGTCTGTTATATTGTGACTACTTGGAGAGACTCGAGCGGGCCAGAGGTAGCACCACTCCATCTCATAAGAGATGGAGGGCCCAGTGGCAGGGATCAGTGGACGACATGGGCCGAGGCTGTTCCTCCACGCCACTAGCGGATCCAGGATTTAATTTTAGGGAGGGGGGCTTCAGCCAAAAAATTTTGTTTTTCATAAAAATAACGATAATTACTTTGGAAAAAAAGAAAGAAACTAACTACCTACATAAAATGGTGTATAAATGATTCCTAAAGTCCTTTTAAATGTAAATACTCGAACAATAATACTTTAAGAGATAATTTTTTTCTATAAAACATGGCAGTACATATACTAAAATTGGAACGATACACAGAAGATAAGTATGGCCCCTGCGCAAGGATGATACGCAAAATCGTGAAGCGTTCCACATTTTTGCCCACTTATCTCTGTTGAACAAATCAGAAACCTAGGACTCCACCTGTACAAACGACTCACTTGGAACTCCCATACCAGACTGAAACGACTAGAAACCGCCCGGCGTTTCCGACTACTGCAGCACATACTAGACCAACGCTCTAAACTTCAAACTATTTACAATAGACTCATATATATTACTATAATAAGGTCTATTTGAACTTAAAGAATTGAGCTTTGGGGTTCCACTAAAGCATCGAATTCCTCTCGTATCCAATTCAAAATCCTTCGTAAAATCCTCAATGCTCCCTACTTTGTCACAAATAAAATCATCCATGACGACCTTAATGTACCATATGCTTATGATTTAGCTCAATCCAGATATCTATCCTTTCATAATAAACTTCTGAACCATCCGAACCCTCCAAGGCGTCTGAAAAGAAGATGGCCTCGGGACCTTCTAATATAGAAATATAATTGGATTACTACCAATGTGTAGTTTCTCTTCATTTTGTACATGCCAATTTACTTATTTCATATTTACTAGTTGTATTATTCATTATATAGTTATAAATTTCAATAATAAAAATTAAAAAAAAATATTTTACCGATTTTGGGGTGGGGGGGCTTCAGCACTAAAGCCCCACCCCGTGGATCCACGCTGATGGCACTAAGGAGGTGGCAAAAGAAGAAGTTTAATTTTAATTTTATATAAGAATTTCTATGATGGAGAGTTATCTTATATAAAATTGTAATTTGATACAGTTCTCAATTTTAGTGGGAATTCCACATAAGATAAGTTAAAATTCTCCTTAAATCTTAATTCCTTCTATGAAATTTCAAGCGAACTCCCGTCAACTTCCTAGAAACCCGCCTAAATCGGGAAACCCCTCCTCTTGGATATGAGAAAAACAAACTGTGTTGGAAATCGGAATCGATCGGGTGTCCCTGGAGCTGGTGGGAGGCGCCTGAAGTGGGGATGCTCTCGGAGTCGGAGTGTCTCCACTCTAGTCTGTGCCCAGTGTTCGTCACGGCTTGTGTGTCTTCTAAGCGTTGTTATCGTCTTGTTGTCTTCTTGCGAAACGTCGGAGCGCGTTAGTGACATGAGGAAACGTCATCCTGTACGCTTCAACGTCGCAGCCAATCAGGAAAAATCAGGTGAGTCTTCAGTCATGAGTGTGCTCTTACCCCCGTGGCTTTAGCTATCCCAAAGAAGAAACCTCTTAAGCGAAAAAAAAATTATAATTATTTAATCAAGTATTTACAACTATAATTACAAATCCTGATCAATTCCTTAATACATAAACTGACTTTCCCTTTTTCTCTAAAAAAAAAAACAAGTACACAGAACAAAAATCATATAACACAACACTGATCTTTGAAAAATAAATTAAAACATAAAATTGTACATACTTAACTACTCAATGAATGTTCATTTTAAAATTATGCATTATTTTAATTTTGTTTATTTATATTTAAATGTAAATCATTTTTTGTTTTAATTATTTTGCAGCCATTTTTAAGTATATCGTATTAATGAAAACGTTGTTATTATTACTAAAACCTGAAAAATTCATGCAATGATACTTCATGTATTATAAATTATTTTAAACGTAATATACTAAAGTTTCAAATCACTCAAAATGTTCCTCATATTAAATAATATCCTACCTTCTTAAACAAAACATTTAAAGTAAATAATACATTAAATAGGAATTGAAGATATAGCAATACAAATATTTTTATTATTGTTTTTTATGACTGATACCATCTTTCAATAACAATATGGTTGAAATTAAAGAAATGAATAAAAAAAATGGCCCAATTATTAAAACAACTAATCACATAAATACATTCATTAATAATTGTGGATTGATGCTTGACCTTAGTAAATAATTAAAGAGAAGAATGTTTGAGGCGATCAGTCAAAAAAAAAAAAAAAAAAAAAAAAGAAAAAAAATAGTAAAAATAAATAAGTATATTTATTTATTTAATTTTTAAAAATTAATATACTTATTTACTTTTGCTTTTTTTTTTTTTTTTGACTGATCCCTTTGTCTTCTCTTCAACATACATTAATAATTGTTAATTTGTGATCTTAATTGCAAAAATGTACTAAGTACATCTTTGGTGGAACTAAATTTTCATTTTTATTTGTGTATATAAAAATATTGTAAATGCACAAAAATGACACCAATCCTTTTATATATCAAATATTGTTACATTAATTACACAATACTAAGTACTAAGTACTTCATGCAATATTACTAAAAGACTTACTAAATTGTGACAAATACAAACATTAAATAATTATCACATTTTAATCATAATATCGTAAATTAATTGCAAAAAAAAGTTTCTTGATGCAGCTAAACTTTCTAGAACGGTTTTGTGGATTTCATAGGGATTTAATTTCATGAAGATTTACTTAATGCCATTTTACAATAAACCGTCGATTTAAAAAAAAATTATTTCAGTTCATATAAAATTTCGTGTCTCTCAAAATGATACCCTACCTTCTTTTAAAAAGAAAATGAAAGTTTAGGATTTAATTCTTAAATAATTATTGTTATAGTAAATATATGAAAATAGTTTATAATTTTAACCACAATATATACATAAAATATGTAATATACATCATTACATGTTTCTTAAATTATGTTACTCCATATTCTGATCTGAAAACTTATTATATCAATTAACTGTGATAGTAGAAATATTTTATTTGTTTTAAATAATGACAACTATTAAATGACAATCGAGTGTTAAGTAACTACAATGTATTTTTACATACTACATATAAAAATACTTATTTATAATACATATAAATACATTAACGTATTACATAGTTTTTGTTTCTTGTACAAATTTTTATTTCTCATTTTAAAATTTTATTTATCCTTTGAAAATTAAAAAAAAAAAAATGTAGATTATTTTTTTTAAATAAGTTCAAATTACTTTTTTAGAAATTCTTTTTCCGAAAACACAAGAAAGAGAAAGTTTACACAAATGATGATAAAACCGAAGTGAGGTATTATAAATTAGTAAAATAAAGATATAAGCTTGTCCACTGAAACTGATACCTGTAATAGGATTATATAATAGAATATTTTAAAAGATTATTTTTGTCATCTTCTTTTAAAATAATAATAATAATAACGTATTACTTCCAAATATAAGCAAAATAAAAGTGAAGAATTTACAATTTTTATTGTAGTTTAAAACTTATTAAACGAAAGACAAGTTGTGAAATATAATTTAAAATATAACAAAGAAAAGATTAATTTCAAAATAAACAATAAATCTTAATTATAAATGTTATTATATTATTAAAATAATTACTTTGAAATGATGACTATTGTATAGTGTGTGGTGGGAACTTCTGAAGTTTCTGCTGTTTACAATCTAAACATTTGATAAAAAAAAAAGAGAAGAAATTAGCAATATTTGTTTTTAAAATCTTTAATTGATCATTAAAATTTGATAATTACATTATAAAAATAATAGGGCATGTATAGTTTATAAATACACATTATCTGATTAGAAGAATAGACAACAAAGTTAAACATTAAGTAAACATCTTTAATATCAATATGCTTTGTTTATGGTATTATAGGTTTAAATGTTTCTACACTCTATTAAATTTATGTATATATACATAAAACATTAAATGATAAAATTATTTTTTAAAATAAATCGGTTACTCTTTATGTAACAGATACATGAGTTAACATATTTCAATATATATTTGTGTACAATTAAATAAATTAGAATCTTTTTGGTGAAAATAAAATTATTGAATATGATTGAAAAAATTCCTGGCCAAGAATTGAATATTATTTTAATGTACTTCTTAATAATATATGCTTGAAAATAATTTAACATTTAACAAATTAAAATTGAGCCTAACGATAGGCATAAACGTTTTAGCTTAAGTAATATTGATTTATCTCTGTAAACTGGATCTAGGCCATGCTGCCACTCTGATAAATTTTAGATAATTTCTGATCCTCATAATATTTTAGAATATTAAATTTAAATATGTATTATTTAATTAATCATACATAGCCTACTTAAATTATTAACCCCAATGATGTCAAAATATTTATATAATAATTGCTAAGTATCCGATTATATTGCCACTTATTAATCCTTATAGTTTATTATGACCTGTGATATATTTCAATTTTTTATTGTTCTCTATATACTTTATTTTCTCTAACGTAGTGTATAGGTGTAATTCCGTGTTTAAGGTATTTATTTTATTATTTTTAACTTTTTCTTTCCTTGGTTTTTTTTTTTTACCATTGTCTTATTTCTATATATTTTAAAAATTAAATTATGCCTGAAAAAGTGTTAATAGAATGCCACTATATACTTGGACCTTTCTGTACTTACAGTTTTCGATCTTCAACTTTTAAATGGTTTCAAAATATATCGAAAATTTTAATTTTTTTTAAGAATGTACCATATCCGAAATTATATTGTTATTATTTAATTTATTTGTATTTTCTTTAAAAATCTGTGAATGTGGTGTGTTTATCATTATTAATCATGGTCACTGTGATATATGGATTCAAAAGTGTTAAAAGAATGCCACTATATACTTGGAGCTTTCTGTAGTTCTAGTTTTCTATTTTCAACTTTTAAATGGTTTCAAAATATATCAAAAATACTAGATTTTTTTTTTATGAAGGTGCCAAATCTGAAATTATATTATATTGCTATGATTTAATTTATTTATATTTTCTGTAAAAAATCTGTGAGTTTGGTGTTTTTATTACTATTAATCATGATCGGTAACTGTGATATGTGGATACAAAGGTCGTATATGGAGGGGTAATATTAGGATGATCACACCCTAATATTACCTATTTTGCCTAAGAGTAAAATTGCCTGCGACCAGTTTTAATAAAAGCGAGCCATCCACGGCAGTTAGGGTAAGGGGACAGCTCCTCTAATCAGCAGATCCTCTAAGGGTAAGGGAACAGCAGGGATATGATACCCCCAGAAACCTATATACTCTTCTGAGAAGCTACTTACAGGACAGACATGTGAGGATTAGAGATAGTTCCTACGAGATTAAGAACCCTCCAGAGACCACAGAACCACACGGCTCTGTTCTTGGTCCTGCTCTGTAGAACTTAGTTTTCGGTGAGCTTTTGGTGTTACCAAGTAACGGCTTATGTTGACGACTTAGCCGCTGTAGTGGCATCCGATAGCAGAGCAGGCGTCATACTGGAGACAGAAAGATGCGTTAACTTGATAGGTTCTTGGTGTCGAAGTAGGAGAATGAGGCTGCTGCCAAAACCCAAGTAATCCTACTAAAGGTCACGACTGAGAACTTGCAATCACCTTGGAGATACAAGGTAACGATTACTCCAAGTGAGGTGGGAACCTACCTCGGTTTAAGATTTGGAAGAAAGTTTAATATAACGCCTCACTTGGACCACTAGCGGATCCAGGATTTAATTTTTGGGGGGGGGGGCTTCAGCCCGGAAGCTTTTTTTTTTCATCAAAATAACGATATTTACTTTGGAAAAACAGAAAGAAACTAACTACCTATATGAAATGGTGTTTAAGTGATTCCTTAAGTCCTTTTAAATGTAATTAAACCAACAATAATACTTTAAGAGGTAGTTTTTAATTTTTTTCTCATAAACCGTGGTTATGTTTTACCATTTTGGGGGGGGGGGACTACTTGGACTACTTGGCTAACAGAGTGACAGTCGTCTTAAATGGTCTCAGTCGTATTGATGGAGCTTTCTGGGGTCTTAGATACCCAGAGACCAAGATTATCTAGAGTGGTTGGTGCTGGGTATATTAAGGTATGCATCCCCCTCGTGGTACTTGAACCCGAAAGAAATTAATTTCTAATATTTTCATTGTTCGTTATATTATGCTTTCTTTTCATAATATCTATTTCATAATAGTTATAAAGTATATCAATATAATATAATAATTAATACATTGTAGCCAAGATGAAATGTCTAGATCGAATATAGCTGCTGTTACCTAGGTAAAATCAAACTACCACTTCCAGATGAATAAATTTCCCGTACAAATTTCTAGTCTAAAATCTTCATTTTGTATTAGGGCAGTATTAGTTAACAGGATCTCACACACATATGTAATTAAATGCACAGCTGTGTTATTAGTGGTAATTATAGAGTATAATAATAGAAGAGCTCTTGTAACCTCCTACGCTCCTAATACTAAAATAAAATATGACATACACTAAAAACTTTTTTAAAGAATAGGGAGATATGTTTAATTAATTTTCTGTTCTGAGTTTTTTTTTAACATAAATTAACTTACAAAAAATGCACAGAACTTAGATTTCCTGTTTTTCTTTTTCGGAATCGGTCTATATGAGCGATTTTGCTGCTCTTGAGGCTTGCTGTCACCTCTGAAAATTACCCGTTATTTATGAAATTTATTTTAATGTAAAAACTTCACATTTTTAAAAAAATATATTTTTATAATAAATATAATATTTAAATATTATATTAAATGTAGTATATTAATAGCTGTGATGAAAGGATCCTCCGTTGGCGACCAGTTGAATGACCTCCTCTTGGTTATCAGCTGAATTGTGTTGATTAAATTATGAAAGTTCGAACACAGCCCCATTTTTTTTTTTTAAACACAAAGTTGACATGTGACTCATCATTCTTACATAATTTTCAATTTACATAATATGCTGTAAATATATGTTTATTATTAGATTATTTCTGATAAAGGAAATGATTATTATAAAATGATAAGAGGTAATTGAAATATCTATAAAAACACTACAAAGTATCACACAATTGTTTATTACTTTCACTTACCTATTATCAAACACTTAGTTAGGGAAAGTATTGCGCTTGTGACAAATTTCCAAGTCTCTGAAAATGATCTACGTGTATGTGAACCGCTAAGCTTAAAAATGAAAAGTCAAGTAAAGAAATTGAAGGGGTGTAATGAAAAACACTTTTTCGGCGGAAAATTTTCGTACAGCATTAAAAAGTCTTGTTTAAATACAATACGCAATTTCGTTGTTCTTTGTTAATATCTTGAGATTCTCTAAGAGAATAAAGAAATAAGATTTTTACTAGAAAAATTGATATTTTTACATGTTTTTGATCAATTATATTTTTTAATAGAACTTTATTAACAATAACAACTATGCTCTCAATTTATGCTTCAGTTTTTCCCTGAATTGAAATAAATGGGGTTTTACATAAAAATCGAAAGGTTAATTCTGAGTTGAATAACATTTTTTTATTTCGATATTTATTCAAACACATTTCTTAGAATAATAACAATAATAATGTAATCTACATCTACTTATAACAACTAAGTTATAATAACAATTAGCTAACCAATTGTTTCGGGTGTTTTTAAAGAGAACTTGGTATATCAACATGGATATCTACTTTTCAGCAGATCGTTTGGAAAATATTTAGAACAACATATCTTTGCGCTAATAAGTCCAAATTCAAAGATTTGCTTTCGTTTTTTTGGAAATTTCGTAAACTTTTAAATGACCACAAAGATATACTTTTTGATTTATACGAAAATCTAATTTTAATACCTTTCTTAACTTTTTCTAGCATCTTTTCGGTGATGTATGTTATGTAGATAAATTTGAAGGGTTTTGAAGCAGAAGACTTTAACCAACTTTCATTGAAATCGGTACGTTCTTTAGGCAATCTATAACGGTACCATATTTTTTTTTTATCATCATCTTGGAAAGAAAGTACTTTTCGGTGAAGTGTGTTATGTACCTAAATTCAAAGGGCTTTGAAGATAAAACTTCAACTAAGCTTAGCAAATGGATATTCATGAGTTTTTAGTACCTTATTAAATTAGCGAATTCATTGCGATCACGCCGATTTCTGAGAATTTTCATAAATAAAATATTTGTAGGTAACGATTCAATTTATCCATTCTCCTAAATTTTCAAAATAACGAGGTTATATAGGACAAACGGAGCAGTATTTTTGTAGGCCACCTTTTTTTATCGATTTTGTGATCAATTTATCTTACGATCCAAGTAGAAAGCAAATGGGTATTTACGAGTTTTTAGCACCCAATTAAATAGACAAAGTTTACCCTCCCCTCTCGATCGAAAACGCCCCAATTCCAACAGCTTTCGTAAATAAAATAGTTCTAAGTTCCCATGAGTTGAAACTATTTACGAAATTTTAGAATGATGTTAAAAATTTGATTAAAAAGGGGTCTGTGCCGTAGACTATTAATTCATTAAATTAATAGTTAATTAATTGTTTAGTTATTAGTTGATCCGTGCGAATAATTCGAATATCATATTGCTCATTGCTCAAGAGACAGTATAATAAAGATAAGTTAGTGTAATGTATTATGAGATAAATTTTTTTTTATTTTTTATTTTAATGAAATTTACAACTGTATTACATAGAAAATACAATAAGTAAATGTGACATTGGTAACATGACATGTACAACATGAAGAGAAACTAACCATTGGTAGAACTCAAATTAAAGTTCTATATTAGAAGGTCCCGAGGCCATCTTCTTTTCAGACGCCTCGGAGGGTTATCAGGGATCGAGGAAGAAGCAAGGTTTAAAATGAGAGGATTCGGATGGTTTTGCAGTTTGTTATGGAAGGTAAGGTATCTGGATTGGGCCAAATCGGAAACATATGGAACATTAAAGTCTTTATGGATGATTTTATTTGTGACAAAGTAAGGAGCGTTGAGAGTTTTATGAAGGATTTTGGATTGTAAGGATTGGATACGAGAGGAATTCGATGGTTCAATGGAGCTCAATTCCGTAAATCCAAATAGGCCTTATTATTGTCATATATATGAGTCGTTTGTAATTGATTGAAAGCTTAAAGCGTTTGTCTAGTAAATGCTGCAGTAGTCGAAAACGTTGGGCGGTTTCTAGTCGTTTCAGTCTGGGAGTATGAGATAAATGAAATATTTCCTTTTTCTCATTGTATGTGAAATTACATTATTATGATGATAAAAAAACAAAAAAAACTGTACATTACTAAGGTTGTATATTTGCTAAAAACTGTTCGATTTCTGCGATTTGACTATTTTACGCTCCTGAAGATCTTCAAGATTTGACGAAGATATGGTGTACCGAAAAACAAAATAATAAAAAAAGATACTGTTGAGTGAAAGTTGTGTGGTAAATGCCGCGCTAGATGTTTTTATTTATTATTATAGAACTGCTTATGAAACAATTTTTTTTGTATTTCTTTATGACATTTACAATGGTATTAAAGAAATACATTTAGTAAATTTGAACATATGGATAAAATGACGTGTAACCACTTATTCAGAAACTACCCAATGGTAGCACTCTTATGATATATCTACATTAGGAGATTAGGGGGCCATCTTCTTTTCAGACGCCTCGGAGGGTTATCAGGAATTGAAGAGAAAGCAAGGTTAGAAACGAGAGGGTTGGGATGATTCTGAAGTTTATTATGGAAGGATAGGTATCTGGATTGGGCCAGATCTGAAACATAAGGAACCTTAAGATCTTTATGGATAATTTTATTAGTGACAAAGTAAGGAGCATTGAGGATTTTACGAAGGATTTTGGATTGTAAGGATTGGATGCGAGAGGAATTCGATGGTTTAGTGGAGCCCCATAGCTCAACTCCGTAAGTCCAAATAGGTCTTATTATAGTCAAGTATATGAGTCTTTTGTAATTAATGGGAAGTTTAGAGCGTTTGTCTAGTAAGCGCTGAAGTAATCGGAAACGTCGAGCGGTTTCTTGTCGTTTCAGTCTAGTATGAGGATTCCAAGTTAGTCGTTTGTCCAGGTGGAGTCCTAGGTATCGGATTTGCTCAACAGGGATAAGTGGAGTATTGTTAAAGGAAACTGTAGGACAGGAAGTCGTTGGTTTACGACGAAGGGTAAAGGTAATTTGGTGGGATTTATTGGAGTTTATTTTAATTCTCCAGTTTTGACACCATTCTTCTAGATTTATGATGTGTGATTGAAGCATTTGGGATGCAATTGCTGGGATGAAACAATTAAAACACGAATAAGTGATATAGACATTAGAAATAATCTAAACTAAAAAAAAAAAATGTATATATGTGAAGAACCTAAAGAACATTAAGACACGTTATCGTATTTATGGACACTTAAGCGAAGGAGGTATCTACTTTCTACTCGAGGAATGATATATCGGGCCCGTGGAGTGGCCCTCTGGTGACACAATTCGTGAAACCTCTGCTTCCATAAATCAGAAAACTACCTTATTCAGTCATACTGTTGTTTATTGTTCCTTTCTTAGATAAGGCTTTACCCACTACTAAAAATAGTATTCCAATGTCTAACTGAACTTATAACTCGCTCAAGCTAAATGAACTTGTGTATAATATCATCAGAAAAATGCTGGGTAAACCTATTTGTCGATGACCAGAGATGTCTCATACTGCAACTGTATATATAGAATAGAATAGAAAATTAGACTTTATTCTGGGACTAAGTCCCTTTAGAATAACAATGATGAGTTAATACAAAGTAAAGTACAAATCTGGCCAAAAACTAACTTATAAAAATTTTAATACTATATACATTATTTAAAAAGTATGTAACCATTAAAAAATAAAAAAATAAAATATATATACAAATGAACATAAAATCTTCTCAAAATTACTTAATTGTGATGAAAAAAAAAAAAAAAGATAAAAAGAAGATTACATATTTATATACACATAACACAATTTATAAACAATAGGCTATCTAATGGAAAACTAACTTAATACAAAATGTAATAATATATACAGTGGTTTATATAATAATATGCAGACACTAAGATAAAATAAAATCTTACGATACTTTTGGTGTAATGGAAAAAAAAAATAAATAAATAAAAGGAACTATTTATACGTACATTCTCATATTGGCACACATAAAGACAAAGATATAAAATATAAACATATATGACCGAAAAAAAAAGCACAACCTGAGGAGAAGAGAAAAATAAATAAATAGTAAAAATAATAGTCAAACTAGGTGACAAATATCATTGCTGTTTAATGTTAAAACTTAAATAGTAGGCACCACTATTTACTTCACGCAAATTTAGTTCATAAAATGAAATTTATGGTGGTAAATCTTCTGTTTGGGATGTTAGGAGATATTGGAAAAGGAGGTATTTGAAAGTTGTCAGGGAAGAGGCATGACGGATGTTATGTGGCAAATAATTCCAATAGGAGACGGAGCGGGCTAAGAAGGAACGTTCATAGGTTTTTGTCCTGCGGAATGGAATATAGAGGTCAGAAACACGGGATCTCGTTTTTATTGAGTGGATTCAAGGTTTAGGCTGGATGAGGCAGTAGATATAGGAAGGGTGCTGGGAGTTGATCGTTTGGTATAAGAAATTTCCGAGGAAGTATAGGCGGCGGGAAGAGGGGAAGAGGCACTTTGACTCGGCATATAGGTGGGACACATGAGACCATCTCGAAGTGCCGAAGACGAATCTTAAAAAACAGTTCATGATTCTCTTCAGTCTGTCCTCAAGCTCCAACGAGAGGCCACCGTATACCACACAGCCATAGTCAAAGTAGGGGAAAATCAAGGAAACGAGGAGCCTGCGGATAGGTTGTGGGAGATGCTGACGAGAACGATGAAATAATTTAAGAGTACCAATAGACCTGGAGATTTCAGCAATATGGGGTTTCCATGATAGGTTTTGATCAATGATAATTCCTATATACAGGGAGCGGGATAACACATGTGCGAAGCACGCGTTGCTTGGCAACCTGATAAACAGATTTAACTTCATAAAATAATTACGAGTTCATGTCACGCTGCCGGAAGAGCTTTTAGCTGGTATTACTCCCCCGGCCTCTCCTTTAGCCCGAGAAAGCCCTCGTATAAACTAAAAAGCGTGGAAGGAGAGGACAACAAAAAAAAAAAAAAACGGTATGTACTCTGGGGTAATCAACTCTAGCATTATACCCCCGCACTCTCCTTTGGCTCGGAAAAAAATCTCTTACAGCCGAAAAAGAGAGGAAGGAAACAAAAGGTATATTTTTATAGGCTCTAAAGTACCTTTAATTTTTTTTTTTATTTGATATATTTAACCTTTTCACAATTAATTATGATAAAAAAATAATCAAATATATAATATGAAAGAATTTGATAATTAATTATTAGAGAAATAAGAGATCGTAACGAAGAATAGTTGTAGCTAGCAAAAGGACCAAAAGAATACGAGCAGAACTGAGAGATTAGAACAGGCTTCTGTACGTAATGAGCTTAATATAATACCATACTTCGACAATATTATCTACATAATACGCGAGTTTCAAAATTGTCATCGTTTGTATTGTTTGGTATTTATTTGTATTGATTACAGTGATATAAAAATGAAAATTTGTATATACACCGGTTCTTATATAGGTTATAAATAATTGAAAAAATATACAGTTGCTTGTGTCAAACAAAATATTAATATTATAATGATGTACAGGTAGTTGACCGTGATATAATATGAGAAGGAGTTGGTCGGTGTGTGCGGTCAAATAAATACTAAATTTTTAAAAATAGTATTTGTAATTTTTACACCGACGTTCGGCCTACCTTGCAGATCTTCTATCAGTGAGTGGCATCCTGTGAAGTGTCTGATGATACCCCCTGATGAAGACATGAAGGTGGGTGGGAACATCGGCGTAACAATTTAAAATACTATTTTTTAAAAATTTAGTATTTATTTGTCCGCACCCATTCCCCCCTCCCCCCCCCCCCCCGACCAACTCCTCCTAATATAAATATTATACGTTAGAAGACCATAAAAAAATAAGAGCCTTTCAGTTGACAGCTTGTGAAAAAATTGCAGAACAGCTAAAAATCCTAAACATAGATGTCAATCCAGAAAAGACGAAAGGAATTATATTTTCATATCAAAAAGGAAAAAAGAAAATGCCAAAGGAATTCAAAATTAACAACACCAGTATTAAATTATCGACTGACTTAACATATCTTGGTATTCACTTCGACAGACATTTAAAATTTAATAGACATTTTGACAAAAAAATTAAAACAGTAAGATCTAAGACGTACAGACTCCAAAATGTAATTCGGACAAGAAACCTATCTTTACGCCTAAAGCTTCTAATCTATACCAGTATAATACGGCCGGCTCTGTTGTATGGTGCACCTCTGTTCGAACACATCAGCAAAACAACTCTGAAAAGATTACAATATTTCCAAAATGGTATAATTAGAAAAATTGTTAGAGGAACCACGCTGCAGAGAAAGAAGACAGTGGATAGACACTAACAACACTAACCTTATCAACAATTAAAGAATCATCATTCTTTAAAAAAAATCATTTTTCGAAAAATCCCAACAATTGGCAAACCCTCTTTTTAACAATATGTTACCAGCCAAAATTCCGAAACGTTGGCAACAAATCACATGAGATAGATGTTTTAATTTAGTTGTAAGCTGTAGAGGATAAGGTCAACTCAAGCCTGAGGTTAGTTCCATCACCTTTATATTACAGATGGAGAACGAAATACTTAGAAACGACAAAAATCTAAAAATAAACCTTACAATGCTTTTAAGCAGTAAAAGGTGTATTATTAAGACAATCCAAGGATTAAAGACAGAAATAAGTATAAAGGGGCTATGAAAAAAAAAAAAAAAAAAAAAAAAAAAAAAAAAAAAAAAAAAAAGAAATACTAACTCCAATTAGAACATATTTTATTATTAATTTTTGTGATGTTTCTTTTTTTTTTTTTTTTTAATTGAAAATATTTTATTTATTTATCAACCCTGCCGTGCCTAGTAGGCAATACGGGTGTCTGCAATAGTAAGATGTTAGGCAGGTCAGCTCAACATCTCACTGCTGCAAATGAATCTCGTTCTTCTGCTCTTTCTTCATTTTTTCCTCTTTCTTCATCCGTTTCACGCCAATGGTATAGTACCTCTTCCTCCTCTTCTTAAATTAAAATGGGCTGGCCCCACCGCGACTTTCCACCCGTACACAAAATCTTTGTAGTACGGGTAGTTTTCCGCAGTGACTAACTGAGGAAAATCGTTCTCTGTGAGAATGTAGAGACCGGTTTCCCTCAGTAACTTAGCCCTTAGTTCTTCAAAGGCGGTGCAGTCCACTATGATGTGCTCAGCAGTCTCCGGAACACCGCAGCTAGGGCATAGGGGGTCGATGTCCATCCCATGGCAATGAAGCTTTGCTCGAAAGCCCCCATGGCCTGTGAGAAATTGCGAGATCCAATAGTCTGGGACGATCCACCTTGCTTCTAAACGTGACCGGACGGTGGGGAAGTACTTCCTCAAGGTAGATCCTTTGGGGGTTATCACCCACCGCCGGTTCCATTCCTCCAATGTGTCGTCCCGTATAATGTTTTTCCATTTGCAAGGATTCCCGTCAATTCTCACCTTAAGATGTTCCGGTAGACCTGCTGAGCCGTTTTTCTTAAACAAGTGCCTCATCATATCTTCTCGCAGGAGAAGGTCGAGAGGTACCCCTCCTGCTAATACCTGCACCGCCTCATGGGATACGCTTCGATACGACCTGGTGACCCGCAGCAATGCCGTTCGCTGTATTGTCGCCAACTTACTCTTCTGTTGGTGCGAGAGGTTCTGGTTCCAGGCGGGAGACGCATACCTCATGATACCCAGAATCACCCCCTTATAAATTGTTAAGGTTGCTGGGTATCTGAGGCCCCAGAAAGCGCCCCCAACCCGACTGAGACCGTTCAAAGATAGGGCCACCCTGTTTTTAAGATAGTCCAAGTGAGGGGTAACGCTGAATTTTTTCCCAAATTTTACGCCTAGATAAGTGACCACCTCACTTGGACGTATTCTCGAATCTTGAACCGTTATGTTAATAGGGTGTGCCCTGTCAGTTTTCCCTTTCATGACAATTGTATGAGTCTTTGAAGCGGCCATTGATAACTTTTTCCTCTCGCACCATTCTCCGACCAAGTTGGCGCATCGTTCCGCTTCTTGTCTTAAGCCGGCTATGCTATTGGAGGCCACCACTACTGCCAAATCGTCAACGTATCCAGTGGCAGGGAACCGCTGTTCTTCTAACACTCCCAATAACTCATCAAAAACGAGCTTCCATAAAGCTGGACCAAGTACCGATCCTTGAGGACATCCCCTCTCTATAAAAGCTTCAGTCTCATAAGAATTGCCACGAACCTTAACACGTCTATCCTGTAAGTAGCTTCTTATCTAAAATATTACAATCTGTCTCAAAGGACAAATGTCGGCGCTACATATACTAAAATTGTGATGTTTCTAGTCACAAAATGTATACCTTTATTCTCAGTTCTATATTTCTACACTGCGATCACCTATTCTGGAATAAACTTACTCATTGTACAGATATTATAAATTGTTCAACTATAAATATCAATAAACTGACTTTACGAGTGGTAAATATTCGGGAAACAGTCGTTATAAGGTTTATCAGTGCCGACGTTTCAGCCCAAACATGTGGGTCATTATCAGGGTTCGAGCACTGAAGATATTCAAGTATTATAAGTACTTTGCCCAAATGTAATTTGGGTTAAAATGTCAATACCAATAAAAACCTTAAAATGGCTGCATCCTGAATATTTATCATCCATTATATGTAAAACTGTTGACTAACTTCTTTCAATAAAATGATTACTTAAAAATGTTGAAATTGGATTTAGTCATTCTGTCAACTAAAAGGCTCATATGATAATTAATTGTTTTGAATAATGTTTGATAATTCGTGATTAAACAAAAAATTCATGGCTTACTAAACATGTATATCAGTCTGTCAGTACAAAAGGTCGTATGTAAACATTGAGTGTTTTACAGGAGAGCATACAAACTAATAAATTCTTCATGATATATTAGTATAATTTCATATTTTATTGCCCTATAATATTTTCCATTGTAGCAGACTACTTATTATGTCAGTTACAGGCTACAAAATGTCAAATATATAATAAAATTGAAAATTTGTATATACCACCTTTTTCACTAACAATAGTTATATATACTTATCATGAGTGATAAATATTCAGAACACAGTCATTATAAAGATTTTATTGGTATCGACGTACCAAACCCAAATTACATTTACTGATAATTTTTACTTTCACTTCCCTTCTTCTGAAAATACTTATTTCTTCTAAGAAGAGGGTGTTAAGAGAATGATGTGTGATGAACGTACTGTAGGAGATTTCTTTCTTTTTGTACTAGGATTTCGAGTTACCGATACCGTCCTGTAGTTACTATTTTTCCATTTGCTATTAATGAATATCTTCCGAATGGAACATCCTGAAGAGGTAAGAAGCCACCCTGAATAACTCGAAGAAGAGGACCTGAGAATGACTTTTTGTTTACCACTCGAGGACCGGCGCCTACATTCGCACCCCCATAAAGGTACCCGATACCTCAGTGGTCTCCTACACTGTACCAGCTCAGGTGGGAAAAAAAACAAGGAATTCTCAACTTCTTCTAGCTTTTGTCAATGTTTATTCTTCTACGTATATCTCCATCGTCTTCGAGGTCTTCTTCCTAGGCTATAGCTTTCACCTAATGACTCTATGAAATCTATCACAGAGCACATAATACCTTTAGAGTTCTTGAGATTAAGCAGTGGTCTTTGTCGAGTTTATCTCAATATACCTTCACACCACAGGTGGAAATTTAGTTACATATAGAATAGAATAGAAAATTGAACTTTATTCTGGGACTAGGTCCCCGTAGAACAACAATGATTCTTCAACAATTTATCCAAAAGAAAATACAAATCTGGCCTAAAACTAACATATAAAAATTCCAGCATTATATACATTTAAAAATAGTATGTAACTACTAAACATTATATACATTTAAAAATAGTATGTAACTACTAAAAAAAAAAAAAAAAAAAATTATGTAAAATCTTATAAAAATAAATAAATAAAATAAGATGATATTAGGATGAGATACTGGTAAGATTGGCAATTTCTGTTATTGTTGTTAAAAGTTGTAATAAACAATATTGTATTGATAGTATAAAAGTGGAATTGGGTCGTTTTCAATCTGGAAGGGAACAAATTTGTCTATTTGATTAGGTGCTAAAAACTCGTAAATACACATTTGCTTTCTATTTGGATCGAAAGATAATTTGATCACAAATTCGAGAAAAAAGGTGGCCTTCAAAAATATTGAGGCGTTTTACGTGGTTATATAGGACAAACGAACCAATATTTTCGAAAGGCCTCTTTTTTTTTTTATCGATTTTGTGATCAATATATCTTAGGATCCAAGTAGAAAGCAAATGGGTATTTACGAGTTTTTATTACCTAATTAAATAGACAAAGTTTTCCCGCCTCCAGATTGAAAACGCCCCAATTCCGAAAATTTTCTTAAATAAAATATTTGTAGGTTACGATGAGATGGAACTATTTCCGAAGTTTTAGGTGAATGTTAATAATTTGATGAAACGAGGTCTGAACCAAGGACTAATATAAGTAAATTTTTGAATCGACTTTTAGTAAAATCGATAAAGTTTTCAAATAATATATTTTTTTTTAAATAAATGTTCTGTAAAACGTTTACTTAGAAATTTCAAGAGAAAATGTTCAAGAGAAAAACTATCGACAATAAAAATAGTGGTTACATACTATTTTTAAATAATGTATATAATGTTGAAATTTTTATATGTTAGTTTTTGTCCAGATTTGTATTTTCTTTTGTATAATAAATTCATCATTGTTGTTCTACGGGGGCCTAGTCCCAGAATAAAGTACAATTTTCTATTCTATTTTATATGTAACTAAATTTAGCCCTGTGGTGTGAAGGTATATTGAGATAAACTCGACAAAGGCCAATGCTTAAAAAAAAAAAAAAAGAAATTACATGTTTATATACAAATAACTTAATTCAAAATGTAATAATGTCTACAGTTAATTATGTAATAATATGCAAACACTAAGAAAAATAAAAATAAAATCTCAGGATTACTTGTAGTGTAATGGAAAGAGAAGAATTATATATACATACATACTCATATTGGTATACAGAGACACAAAAAGTATAACCTAGATAAATAAAAATAAATAAATAAAACAATAATACAATAAGTTAACAAAAGTAATAAATGAAAGGCATTGGTTTAGATATAAAATAATATGTTAACAGTTAAACAAAAAATCTTCTCAAGCGTGATTATAGTTGAAATGGAAAAATAGAGAAAAAAAAGTATATATAATACGTACATATAAACATATATACTCAGAAAGAAAAAGCACGACCGAGCACATATACCACATAATGTTTCCAGATTTTCTGCATATCCTAACATACTTACGTAAAAGTTATGATTCAACCGATTTCTTCAACTATTTTAAGAACTTACTAAAATCCTTCAGTAATTCTTAATGTACCTAATTACATAGAGATTAATAAATGAAAAATTACATCATTAAAAAAAACAATCTCATAATTTTGCCCATCAAATTTGAATTTTATATTTTTAATTTTAAGTGAGGTATCTAGAATGTAGTTAGAGGATGGTAAAAAAAAAGACGGGGGGGGGGATAATTCATAAATTGGAAATTACTTATTGCTATTCACGAAAATGATTGCTATTCAAATTTTTTTAAACTTGAATTCATTACCCATACCTGTCAGAAGTATTGGCAATTAGCTTATTAAACGAGGAGGGTTTTTTAAAGGTAAGGTATCTAGAATATAGTTGGGAGGAGGGGTGACAAAAAAAAAAAAAAAGGGGGGGGGACAACAATTCATAAATTAGTAAAATTACAAAAAATCAAAAACACGAACCCTACTTAAAAAAAAATGCAAAATTTAAATTAATCATGAAGAAATGATTAATTTTTATGCTCTCCCGTAAAACACTTAATTTTTACATACGACCTTTTGCATTAACAGACTGAATGCATGTTCAGTTTGTCCTGGATTTTTTGTTTTAATCACGAATTATCAAATATACAATCTGCAAATGCGGAACTATTTCGCATTTTAGTATTCGCTGATGATCACTACTGAATTTTCGAAAACAGTTTCTCCGAGAAATTTTATTCTTATACTAAAAAATTTAGATCTTGTTATAAAAATATTTTGTAGCCAATGAAAACTGTGCAGAAGCTAAACTGACCTTACTTGGCAGACTTTTATTTTTCTACTATTACAAAAAATGATAATTCGTGTTAAACAACTAATTAGATTATGATTGCAAAGCTAATGTACGTCATGTTTTCTCCGGAATCGGTTGCTGATGTTTCGAAATCAGTTTGAGGAACTCCTTAGCGAGCAAAGAGATCCCAGAAATGTGAGAAAAGTGCTGGTGAGAAAGAGATTGGAAGGAAGGGGACGTTTAGGGCTAATTGAGCGGATCAACTGAGTCCACTCCGAGTGATTCATTAATTGTTCCCCAGTCTCTTTTCTCTCTCACAGCTCTTAGTTCTGTCTTCTGTTCAGGGGACCTCTCCGTTCTCTTGTGGAGTCTGTTCGATTCTCAGGGAAGGAAGGAATAACATATGGCAGGGTAGCGATTAGATATTGGATATCGATGGCCACATATCGATATTAATTTTGCCCTATAACAATCGATACCATCAACATATTGGACTTAAGATATCGATTGTATTTTCATCTGAATATGAATATCAAGATAAATATTGATTCCCTAGCACATATGCGCATGATAAAATATGTCGTTTTCATGTTCAATTCTACTACCATCCTTAGTAAAATCAATATCCTATTGCCTTTCTATCTTTATCACCCTCAGTTTTCTCCCCAGTTCAACCAATTATACCTTTAATTCATCCATAGATTCAGCGAAATGCTAATTTATTCGCATCCTACATAGAATTCTTTGACAATTCGTGGACTAATTTTCTACACAACGTTCTAACAAATTTGGTAAATTGAGTTGAAAAGTTGGCCATCGATAGGCGGCGACATTATCGAAATATCAATATTTTTGTTCACTACGCACTACATTCTATATTAAAACAGTTAAGATGAGTATAATTTTTATTTTTAACGATCACATTTACACATAATTCCTAATACTTTTCGAAAACGATTGTGTTAATTTTAACTTTTATATTAATACTAGATTGAAACGACAAGAAACCGCTCGGCTTTTCCGATTACTTCAGCACTTGCTAGACAAACGCTCTAAACTTCCAATTAATTACAAAAGACTCATATACATGACTATAATAAGGCCTATTTCGACTTAAGGAGTTGAGCTATGTGGCTCCACTAAACCATCAAATTCATCTCGTATCCAATCCTTACAATCCAAAATCCATACATAATGACCTTCTTATGTTTCAGATCTGGCCCAATCCAGATACCTATCCTTCCATAAATAAACTTCAGAATCACCCCAACCCTCTCGTTTCTAACCTTGCTTCCTCTGCAATACCTGATAACCCTCCGAGGCGTCTGAAAAGAGGATGGCCACGTGATCTCCTAATGTAAACATATCGTTAGAGTGCTACCATTGGGTACTTACTCAGCAAGTGTTTTCATGTCATTATATCCATTATGTTCAAATTTAATAGATATATTTATTTAACACAGTTGTAAATATCATTAAGAAATAATAAAAAAAAAAACGTTTATATTGACATATTGAGGAGACTATATCAATAATAAAATATCACATTTCCGAAGGAGAATATCTATATTTCGATAATATCGACTATCGATGGCTATTCCTAGTCGCGATATGTCTTGTAAAAAATTGTTTTCTTATTTTTAAATAACCCTATTTATCCCCTTCAGAAAGTATGTTTTGTCCCCAGAATATTTAGCTATAGAACAGAATGGCTCTAAGACTGTCCGGAGAATGTTTTTGGTATAATTTATTAGAATTCAGAAAAAAATTTGAATGCCCAAAAATATTTTTTTGCTTTTTAACATTTTTTTGCACCTTCCAACTTTGTGTTGACAATTAGCAAATGTGCTGAATATACAAGAAATAATGACAAGTCAGGTATGAGCCCCATACCTAAGGGGAACCATCCTATGGGGAAGATTTCATATTCAACGCCTTTTTTTTTAGTCCTGTTTTCATATTCAGAGGTATTTTAGCTGTGACCATGTCTCTTATTAATCTGATATGTTGGTCTATAAAATCGTTGATAAATGGTCGGTAAAATGTTGGAAGTTGGAGGTCAGTATGTATGAGAGTTTTCTTTGTCACGTACCATGTTGCTTTTGTTTTTTGTCGCAACAATTTTGATTGGATGGTTTAAAGTTTTTTTATGTGGGTCTATATAGTGATACAGTGTGTCCATATGGGTTCAAGTATGTATTTATATGTATTCAATTTCAGTTTTGAAGATTTAGAAAAAAATAGGATGAAATAGTTTGATTCGTTTGTTAAGTGTCTTAAGTTTCCTTTTTATATGCAAGCCTCATATCCATCCTTGTATATAAGTCCAAGATAAAATACCGTGTCCGTTTGAGGAATTTGGTTGTTGTTGAATACATACTCATCACAAATATACTGCATCGCTAAAAAGACCCATCAAAAACTTCAATTCTTCCAATCAAAATTATTGCGACTCATAAAAAAAATACCTTGGTGCGTGGCTAACAGAACTCTACATACTGACCTCCACCTTCCAGCAGATGGTCAACAATAACGTCCCTTTACCAACGATTTTATACTAATTTAACCTGACATTCCAACGGATTAATAAGAGACATGGCTTTAGTTGAGATACTTCAGAACATGAGGAGACTAAAAAGGCGTTGGATGAGAGATCTCCTTCCTTAGTAAATCTAAGTAATTGAAACAAGTCAGGGAAGAGGTGCTGCTGAGTGAGTATTTTCCTTCCCTATCCCTGACATGTTACGTATATCTTGTATTTCGAGCACATTTGCTTTTTTTTTAATAAAAAGCTGACAGGCGCAAATAAATTTGTTATAGCCAAAAAAAAATTATCGAATATAAATATATTATTATGGCTTCATTTATTATGTTCGTTATATGTATGTAATATAAGTGTTTATGTTTACCAAACTAAGCCATTCTGTTATCTTGGACTGAGAAAGATCCCTTGAGTCTGTTTTTACCTTGAAGAGATGTTGCCTAGAAAAGGTTGAAGAACCCAAAGAGGTTGTGGAGAGGCCAAACCGTTTGGAAACACGAGCTGTAACTTGCACTTACTTGAGACAATGGAGGCTCTACCTGCCTCGTCTTAATCTGAGGTCTGAGGGATGCTGAGGTCGGTAATGTACCACTAGGTTCCTTGTTTTCTCTTCTTTCCAAAATCAAACCTGAACAGTTACCATTCTGCAACCTTAAATATTTATTTCTCAAATTTATATTAATAAAAACGTAAATGTTCGTTTGTTCAAAACTCTCCGAAACATTTTCACAGATTGCTTTGAAATATCGACATAATGTTTCTATTCAGGAGTGTTTTTTAAATACATTTAATCACCCTTCGGTCTTTTTTTTCGAAAAGGCGGTCGAAAAACCTGTGTCGCTATAGCCTGTAGCGCTTAAACGGCTGTAACGACTTTAATTAAACTTGGCTAAAGTCTTCTCCTTGAATCCCTTTTAATTTATGTATATCACATCCTTCTCAGAAAAAAAAATGAAAAAAAAAAGTTACGATAGGTTTAAACTATATTTGCGAATAACTCAAAAAATACACAATTTTATTATTATATCCAGCATTATTTGAAAGCTTTCTTGATTCTCTGCAAATCAAAAAAAAAATAAAAAAAAAGTCACTAAAATCAAGGAAGGCACAAAATTGGTCTTAATTTCTTTTTCTGTTCGGAATCGACTAATGCATCAAACGAACTTTTTGTCAAAAATTTTGTCTAGAATCACCCAACAGAGTTTGGACATTGAGAACGCAGACATCCTGTATAATATATCTTATTTGTGTTTTACATAATTATTTATATGAGAAGGAATTAGTCGAGGGTGCGGTCAAAAAAATAAAAAAAATTAAAATATATAAATAATTTTTATTAATTAATTAATTAAATTAAATTTAATTAAAATTAAAATTATTTATATATTTTTATTTTTTTTGACCGCACCCTCGACTAATTCCTTCTCATATCATATCAACGGTCAACCAACTCTACATCATTATAATTATTTATACTTATTTATACTATTTCCTAACATGTAATTTTTTAAAAATGTTACTATTACCTTAATAATAAAATAGTATCGTCGTATCCATAAATGACATCAGTACCTCATAAATGACTTAGGGGAAACCAGAAATGAACGGGATATTTTTCCTTTTTCTTAGCTAAAGTAATGACTATGAATACGATGATAGAAGACTGATTTAATATAATAATATAAATAGTAAAAACATAGAAAAATTACGTATTACTATTTAAATATAATTATTTATTTATTATTCACAAACGATGTATATAAAGGCATTCCCGCCTGTTCAATCATTTCTTATCCATTCTGTCCCCATAAAATTGTAAATAGTTACTACTGTAAATATGTTTATAAATTATTAGATCATTCTTTATTATCTTTACTTCATGTTTATTTTCAATTTTTTTATTATTAACTGATTTAAATCAGAAAGTAACTTATAATTTCTTTTATTAGTTTTTTTTATTTTGACTATTCACTTACTGTATATTTTTGTTTATGTATCTCTGAGGATCCTTAGCCCACATTTTTGTCTTTCTGTATTATTCTAAAGAGACTCGTCCCAAAATAAATAAAGCATTATTATTATTCTTTATCACTTTAAATAAAAAGGTATTTTCCTTGAGTGGGGAAGAATTGATTTCACCCACTTCACGTTAATTCAGCAGCACAGCTTTCTGGGCTTCTACTGTGGATTTTGGAACCAGCCCATTGCTAGAGGTCACTAAAGCCCATACTGTCACTTTGTTCAGTCTGTAGAGATCTTTTAACTCGGCTGCAACAGTTTGATATTACCGTATTTTTTCGGCGCAGACTGAGTTGGTGTTCTCATCATTTGGTATAGCGATATTTATTATCTCTGCTGTTTTCATATTACTGTCGATCAACACGATATCAGGTCTGTTATGGAGCACAGTTTGATCTGTTATAAAATATAGATTATTATTATATAGCCCAAGACACGCATAGATGGAGCAGGCTTGTTAAGGCGGCAAAAGATCTACATGGTCTGTAATGCCAACAAAGGGGGGGGGAACACTTATATTTGTCTTGGTGTACATTTTATATTATTCCATGATTGACTGACACGGGAGATCAGTAACGACTCATTCATATTCATTCCCATAAATACACAGCCTCTAATGATGAGGCTGCTTAACACAGCACCAAGTCTTGTCCACCTTAAGGTATGTCGCCCCGCACAAATTTATTGACATCATTATATTTTATAATTTCAAATCGGTACTGAACCGTACCCCAGTACTCGACGACACCAGTCCCTCCATCTCGTAGATAGAGCACCTATTCAATATTCCGACATGTCCTGCGACTGCCAAAGTTGCTCTACAAAGGCTGCCCGGAGAGGACAATAGAGAGTTCCTTTGTCTAAGACGAGAGCGGCTGGCCAGATCTGCATTCGCTGCCGGTCGCCGATATGCTGATGAGAACGCTCGTCGTAACATTAGTATGACATCTTCGTTGGGGCTTCATGGGCAGAAACAGAACAAGCCAGCCTTATTGTCTCCTAGTCTTGTTATTCAGTCTCTAGATTATTTTTTATGAAACTGCTTGTCCCTAATATAGATTTTAGCATTCTATAAGTTCATACAATAGTAAATTTAAAAAATCTGGTTTGTCCACTCACACGACTTTTCTACATATTTTAGAAAAGTTTTTAAGTCTTCACATATGTTTATTTGATAAATTTAAGCAATGTAAATCGGCTTAAGGTAGATCAGTGTAAAAATTTCAATACCCTCTAATACTTGCTGCTTAAATACTTTTAGCCATAGTATTGTCAAACAATAATTTCTGTTAAAACTACAGAAAATAGTGAAGCTTGTGTGATGCAGACAACAGATATGAACCCTCAATCTTACATTGGGAATTGAATAGCTGTAACTTCGTTAATAGTTGTACGAAATGAACGGTTTTTCTATAGTTTTGTAGGGAATTTCATTACCTTTCAAAAAACACAGGCTAAGTGGTGTCCGGGGTGGCGATCATTGAAAGACTTAAATAATGAAAAACATATTTTTATTTCAAGCCAACATTTCGACACAACTTTGCAGGTCTTTAGGATTAAATCGAACAAGTTACAAAAGGATATAAAAATGTAAAAGTTACATGATATTTAGATAAAAAATATAAACCCCGAACGTAGAAAAAGCCTACTCGCTTCTTGGTTATACTTAGTTTACTGTGATTATATAGTTTATTGTTTTTAATATTCCTATATAATTTCTATTCTCACTTTTTACAAATTTTTTTTATCCACTGAGTTTATAATTTTTATCTAAATATCATGTAACTTTTACATTTGTATATCCTTTTGTGTCTTGTTCGTTTTAGCACTGAAGAAGACCTGCAATTTTGGGTGGCAACGTTGGCTTGAAATAAAAATAGATTTTTCACGATTTTAGTCTTTTTATGACCGCCACTCCGAACCATCTCCTTGCTCAATGATTTTCCATGAATAACCATCAAATATTCATTAAGGCCAATATTTTCGTAAGCTTTATTTTTTTTAATCGATTTTGACATCAGATTATCTTATGTTTTATATCTTATGTGGAATATTTGTTCGTCATGAGTCTTTAGTCCCTTATTGATTAGTTAATTTAATAAAAAAAAGTCTAATTTTCGATACAGCGGCAGTGGCCACGAGACCTTTTGTAAATATGGATATTTTGGAGTTCTAGCAATGGCCAGATTCTCCACTCAAGTCATGAGTGTCTGTGGCTGTAGCGCTCTTACTCATCCTCCGCTGGTTTAAAATACCAGTGAAGTGGCTGAGGGAGAAGCGTAGGGATCTCCTAGGCCTCCCTTTTCCCTCCACATGTGGAGGGGACAGGATTGGTTCGGAGATCACCTGGCAAATTGTAAATAATGTATATAGGTATGTTTTATATAAGGTGTTTGTTTTACTTTTATTTCTATTTTTATTTACTTATGTGTATATATATTATTATTTTTTCTTTACTCTTTTGTTCTTTCTTCTTATTCTTTTGTTATTACTTTATTTATTTATATTTTTGTATATACGGTATGAATGCAATCTCTGAACTGTATTATAAGTGTCCTTAACTGTGACAAATTGTAATATTTCTGAATAAAGTGTTTTTAATAATAAATAAAAAAAATTTTTCGATACTTTTTGTATATAAAATAGTTGTAGTTTACGACAAAATGAAGGCATTTTAGAAGTTTTCGGGTAATGTTTATAATTTTTATAAAAATGGGTCTGAACCGTTTGTTCTTCCAGTAGCCCATGTTAACCTTCCTGCCTTCATACCATGGGGCATTGATTGACCAGTTTCTGTAAGCAGCTCTTTCTTCTCCATGTTTCACTACACATGAATTTGATACTTTTTTCTAGGGTGCTTTTTAGTTTCCAAGTTTGCCAGCTGTATATTACAACTGCTGTATCATTCTTGAATGATTGTAGAAAGCTCTGATTTCTCTTATACCCAGATCATGTTATTAGAGATGGAATCGTCAGCTTATTATCAAATATTTTGTTTTTCTTCATTTCTCTTATCAGTCTTGGCAAGTTTCTCAATGCCCTCTTGATTACTTTCCAGGACAGCTATATCCTCTGCATATCCAAGGATTTTATGATTCATTCCTCCGTTTTTTCAATACAGGCAATATTTATTATTTGGACTTTTTTTACAAATGCCTACTGGAATATTTTGTAAACATATCCTTTTGGAAACTTTCTTCCCGACATTGACCTGCCAGCTGGGTTGTAAAGAGGAAACATTTAGAACGCCCATCGGCGTTGTCCATCGGGCTTGAATACCAAACAGAACTAACGGTATTACATGGAGGTGGAGTAGTTGCTGAAAGGAATCGGATTGACCTGAAAAAACACCTTATGTAACTCACATCTATAATTCCTCAGGCCAATTCCGCCCCTCCTAATCGTTCAACCAATCAAATATCGGTTAGATAGTGTTGTCAGCGTCCAACTCTCGTGGACAATGGCGCTCCGAAATGTTTTGATATGGATGGAATTTTTTTTTTTAAATTATCAAAGCTGTAAATAGTCACCGTTCACCTTTCTGAGATTTAGACCCGAGCATATGGATCACCAACAGGGATATAAATTAAAAAATCTTGTGCACGCAACACACAACTTTCACTTACCGCTCTACTTTGAATAGAAATACATTTCTGGCAACGTTGGACTATTATAAAATTTTTGAAGTACACTTTTAACAGAGCTATAACTTTTTTTATTTTATTTCTTATTGACATTTGCAACTGTATTAGATAAATACATCTAGTAAATATGAACATATGGATATAATGACATGAAAACACTTGCTAAGTAACTACCAAAGCACTCTAATGATATGTCTACATTAGGAGATCACGGGGCCATCTTCTTTTCAGACGTCCCGGAGGGTTATCAGGAATTGAAGAGGAAGCAAGGTTAGAAACGAGAGGGTTGGGATGATTCTGAAGTTTATTTATGGAAGGATAGGTGTCTGGATTGGGCCAGATCTGAAACATAAGAAACATTAAGGTCATTATGGATGGTTTTATTTGTAACAAAGTAGGGAGCATTAAGGATTTTACGAAGGATTTTGGATTGTAAGGATTGGATACGAGAGGTTGGAGGTTGGAGAGGTTGGAGTGAAGCCTCATATTAGTGGAGTCCAAATAAGCCTTATTATAGTCAAGTATATGAGTCTTAAGAAGTTTAGAGCGTTTGTCTAGTAAGTGCTGAAATAATCGGAAAACGGCTCTCTTGTCATTTCAGTCTAGTATTAATATAAAAGTTAAAATTAAAACTATCGTTTTCGGAAAGCGTTAGGAATTACATTACAAAAATAAAAATCATACTCACCTTGGCTGTTTCATATATAATGTAGTGCGTAGTGAACAAAAATATTGATATTTCGATAATGTCGCCAACTATGTCGCCAACAAAAGGTGGCCAACTTTTCAACTCAATTCCTCCAAATTTCTTAGAACGTTCTGTAGAAAATAGAACCTTTTAGTTGACAGAATGACTAACTCCAATTTCAACATTTTCAAATAATGTCATTTTAGTGATATTTCTAGTTGGAAAAGTTATATCCGTACAGGCAGTGAGTATGTTGAATCAAGAGTAGGTGATTGCAGTGTTGAAATATAGAAGTGTGAATAAAGGTATACATTTTTCCACTATAAACATCACTAAAATTAAGAATAAAGTATGTTGAAATTTGACTAAGTCAACCGACGAAATGCTCATATATGAAATAAAATTTGAAAGTATATATATTTAACCTTTAAATGATTATGGATTGTAGGAGTATTAGGAATTAAACTGTTATTTTCATTGCAAAGTTTTACCAAAATTGAGAAATTGAGATTTTCATTGCCTGCCATGGGATAAGTCAAAAGTTGTCTCACTAATTGTAAGCTAATAATATTGGTATTTCACAATGGGAAAATTCATCAAATTATTCATTAATTTCATTTTCTAAAAGGTTACTTTATGATTTTTTTAAATAAAAAGCCAATACATCCCCTAACTAGTGTTCACTGACCAATATACTTTCTGAATTATTCGCTTGGGTCATGACTAAAAAGTCAGTCGTTAGTTTTTAGAATTCAATCATTTAGAATTCATTCATTTAGATGATAATCTGTCAATATCCTGGCGAGGGAAAAGAAAGTATTATATCAAGTGTTCTGTAATTCGTTAGTCAGGCTGCCTTTCCTAGAAGACTTGGAAAGTTGATGAGTGGAAATGCTGTTTATAAGTGGTGCTCTAATAAGGGCAATATCTTGGTCCCTTGGTCAGTTCAATTAGAGCCAGCCTTCCGGCGAATTCCTCTTAATAGATGTTGAGGAGGCTTTGGATCCTCTTTGGTGGTGGGGTCAAGGTTAGCGTAGTTTGTAGGAATCTTCATTCTCTTGAACGTTCGTTCCCGAATGCAATGGCTATCAACTGTACGAGTCTCACACATCTGAAAATATTTGAAAACTTTTTTATTTCTTAACTTTATTTTATAGAAATTACAGATGTAACAACATTATAAAAATGCCCTTTTAAGTCTTGCATCTCATTGAGTAACGGATTTACGGGACGGAAAAATTTAAATGAATTTCCCCTCTTAAAACATCAATTCCAGAAAAAAAAATACAATAATCATTTAATCATTTTAAAAGAGGGAGGGAGTTAAAATATTGACTCATCTTTTGAAAAATAAATAAATAGTCCGCGTTACAGACCCCTTAACATGGTTTCTGAATTCTCCGGTTGATCTTCTTCTATCTGAATACTCTAAGCTATACTTTATTTTCGAAAACCTTAAGACATTGCTCATCCCTTAGAAGCCTAGCTCATCTTAAGGTTTTCGAAAATAAAGTATAGCCTAGAGTATTCAGATCGAAGAAGATCAACCGAAGAATTTAGACGACATGTAAAGGAGTCTGTAATGCTGATTATTTATTTATTTTTCAAAAGGTGAGTCAATTTTTTAACTCCTCCCTCCTTTTAAATGAGTAAATGATTATTATTATATTATTTTTTTCCATTAGTGAAGTGGCCACGTATCGCTTCCATAAAGAACCGTAGGTATGATAATGGTGTTGGATATTCTATTTTTTCAGTTTGGGGACAGGAGGCGCTAGCTAAGTAGTTCTGTTACAGAATAGCAAGTATTTCTTTTCTTCAACATAACCTTAATCTCATCTTCAATTTCGTTTTTTTTTAGTTATCGTAGACTCTAGATACCTAAACGTCTCTACGTGTTAAAACGTATTTCCATCAGTATCTAGAACACCGACATTATGGCTTTTTTCCAAGCTAATCATATGTTTTGTCTTATCCGTATTTATTTCGGGTCCTTAAACTCCAATAAATCCCACCAAATTACCTTTACCCTTCGTCGTAAACCAACGACTCCCTGTCCTACAGTTTCCTTTAACAATACTCCACTTATCCCTGTTGAGCAAATCCGATACCTAGGACTCCACCTGGACAAACGACTAACTTGGAATCCTCATACTAGACTGAAACGACAAGAAACCGCTCGACGTTTCTGATTACTTCAGCACTTACTAGACAAACGCTCTAAACTTCCCATTAATTACAAAAGACTCATATACTTGACTATAATAAGACCTATTTGGACTTACGGAGTTGAGCTATGGGGCTCCACTAAACCATCGAATTCCTCTCGCATGCAATCCTTACAATTCAAAATCCTTCGTAAAATCCTCAATGCTCCTTACTTTGTCACTAATAAAATTATCCATAAAGATCTTAATGTTCCTTATGTTTCAGATCTGGCCCAATCCAGATACCTATCTTTCCATAATAAACTTCAGAATCATCCCAACCCTCTCGTTTCTAACCTTGCTTCCTCTTCAATTCCTGATAACCCTCCGAGGCGTCTGAAAAGAAGTGCCCCCGTGATCTCCTAATGTAGTCATATCATTAGAGTGCTACCATTGGGTAGTTACTCAGCAAGTGTGTTCATGTCATTATATCAATTATGTCCAAATTTACTTGATGTATTTATGTAATACAGTTGTAAATGTCATAAAGAATTTAAAAAAAAATAAAAAATTTCGGGTCCTAGTACTTTACCGGCTTTCATTAACGTTGTTGTATTTAGTTTTATAATTTCCTTGTCTTCGCTCAACAGGAACAAATCATGAGCATAACAGATTTCCTTCTCTTTCATTATGTACATTATTATTATTATTTTTATTGTATTGTATATATGGTGTGAATGTGCCTCACCCAGCCTTAGTACTCTATACCCTTAAGTGTGGCAATATGTTTTATTTCTCAATAAAATGATATAAAAAAAATATAACTTCTCTTACATGTTCTAATCTAACCCAAACGATCCACAAACTTTTCGGATAAATATTCAGGACGCAGTATTTTTACATTTTTTTAATAAGACTGCGTCCTGAATATTTATCACCCATGATATGTAAAACAGTCGACTAACTCCCTTCACGTTTTCGGATAAATAATTACCGATTGTAATGTTTCCATCAAGCACATTCTAACTAGATTTACTATTTTGTTGCCTTATTTACTATTTACCTTGCCCAATTAGGATATTTATAACTTAAGAACGGGTTGCAGTTAATTATATGCAAACAATTTTTTTTCTTTTGATTTTCTAGAAATATCATTTAAACCTATCAAAAAAAAAAAAAAACGTTTATGTTACTTTTATTTTCAAATACAACCTAATAATGATAGTAAAACTTTAACACGAACAGAGAGTAGTGCTAAGAACCTGGCTTTAATTCAGCTCCACCTGAGAGCAGAGATATCGATTAGTTGATTATCAATATTTGAGATCGACCCTTGACACGGCACGGCAGTTCCTATCTTTCTAAATATAGCCCTTAAGGGAAAGTTATTGCTATCGATTCTGACTGAATAAAACCTCCTTGTTACTATTTTATCGTTAGTCGAATAAGTCGAAGGCCGGGGTTGGTCTATTTGTAGTAAATTTAGTTAATAACTAATATGTTAATAATAAATATAAATAATAGTTATGTAAGTAAATAATTAACAAAGTATAAATGCCTATATAATAAGGAAATAAGTAATTAGGATGTTTTATAAGATTGGGGAATTAAATTTCTTTTTTTTTTTTTGTCGGTTGTAATGATTCATTCAGAATACCTTGGAAGAGTTTTACGATGCAAAACTATCGAGATTTTCAACTTCAGGACCGTCTAGATAACGTGAAGATGTAAATTGTATTCCCTGTCCAGATTATTAAATTTACGGATTATCAAATGTTAAATTTAAAATTATAGAAAAAATAACACAAGATAGTGAAAATATATAAATTATCATAAACATAAATACATTATTTCTAGAATTGATCTTAAAATGTACGTTAGGTTTCTGATTTTGTTGCTAAAGAAAACACCTGATCTCGCAAATTCCTTAAATGTATTAGGCTTTGGTATTCGATATATCGATTTTTCCACTCCAAGTAAATATTAAATGGCTTTACGGCGTTTCTATGACTTTTGTATAATGAAAAATAAAATTGGTGTAAAAAAAATTTCTAAAGTAATAAAAAAAAAAGTTTGCTCTAGACCACTCGATAAATGTGAAAACATCAACAAGGGGAGATTAATAATACAAAAAATGAATAATAAATAATAGCTCATTATAAAGAGGATGAAATGCTGAACAATTTCCTCGCTTACAATACAGAACCTTTTTTTAGTTTTTGAGATATTGTTATCCATATCTTTAAAAAAACTGATTAGAATTTGATTTTCGATACTATTTTTCGTTTTCAACTCTCTAACTCGCCTTAAGATACAATTTTGAATAATAAACTATTACAGAGTGGATGAAAATCTGAACAATTCTCTCGCTTACTGCATGCAGATCTGTTTTTTAGTTTCTGAGATATTTTAACCCATATGCGAAAACACTTCATTTAGTCCACTTTACCTGAGCGTTACTCATCAGACATCTGACGGTTCAAACTAGTTCATTATCTTTAAAAAAAAGTGAAAATCGCTCCTAAACAAGTTCATACTTCAATGATATAAAAAAACTTATTCCATATCTGCTTTGGAAATTATCAAACCAACCTTATTTGCAATAAAATTTGCTTTACCATCCTTCATAAAAACTTTAACTTTTTAGATCAAATATTTTTGGAAATTTGGCGCTGCCAGAATCAAACAAAGGGATTCTTCAACTTTTAAATGACTGCCTAGTTTTAATGTTTTCCGTTCAGAGACACCTCTATACGATTTCGTCCCTACCACACGAAGCATTTCGATAATATGTACTGAACAACAGATCCGTTTCCATTCCTTCTCTTGTCAGTCAACTTAATATTTTATTCTTTCTTGAATATTTAATAGTTGACCGTTGCATTATAAAGGAAGGAGATGGTCCGGGGTTGCGGTCATAAAAAGGCTAAATAGTGGTAAAACTATTTTATTGAAAGCCGACGTTTCGACCCGACTTTGCAGGTCTTCATCAGGGTTGTTGTAGTGTATTGTTGTAGTGTAATATATAACAAATGAAAATGTGAGTATAATTCTACCAAATCTACAGGAGAAAAAAATAAGATTAGAGACTTACAGGTGTGTTCCTCTAGGAGTTTCACTTCTGCAATGTATGTATGTTAATGAAGTTATTTCTATATTTACATTTTACTTTTTACCAATTTTGGGTTTATTCACATTGTACTCTGATCTAGAATCATGAAATACCTCTCACATCTCTCAACTCTATTTTATATGTATATTTATAATTTAATATTTCATAGATATAGTATTTTTCCATTGTATCCATCCATATCTTCAAAAATTCCTAGGTACTGTACATTCCTGGGTTTTTCAATCTTTACTTAGTTAACACATGTTAACTCCCCCTATACCTGCAATCCTTACCGCTGCCTTTCCAGTTCTAAGTGAAACTCCAAGAGGAACACACTTGTAAGTCTCTAATCTTATTTTTTTCTCCTGTAGATTTGGTAGAATTATACTCACATTTTCATTTGTTATATATTACACTACAACAATTGTTAGCATCTATTTACTTTATTTTAGGATCTTGTTACTCAGCTTACTTAGTCCATATTGTATTGTACTTACTGTTTATAATTCTAATAAGCTTATTCACATTGTTTATAAATTATGTCTAAATATTATGTAATTGCCACAATTCTCTATCTTTTTGTATCTTGTCCGTTCTAGCCCTGATGAAGACCTGCAAAGTCGGGTCGAAACGTTGGCTTTCAATAAAATAGTTTTACCACTATTTAGCCTTTTTATGACCGCAACCCCGGACCATCTCCTTCCTTTATTCTTTCTTGTTTGGATTATCGATAGCGTCCTGTACTGACACGGCATATTATTATATATCAACATAAAGTATTGGATTTACGTCGCAGTTTCTTCTAGCTTGTTAACATCGTGGACATTAATCAATGTAAAATCACATAATTCATCCGTTGGCACTATCTCATGTTGTATTAATGCCTTTACTACTAATTATCGATTCCGAGAATGTATCGTACTATTACAATACGTGGAAATTGCAAGGGTTTGGCTGATCGATTAGCGGATCGACCTTGGAGTCGATGTGTGTCCGATAGCGATTAATCGATAGCCGGTGTGGAATGAACCAGCCCTACAGTCTGCCCGAGGAGCTCAGGGTCGTTCAGTTCGACCAAGCGATAACCTCGCAGCGATCCGTTGACTCACTGGATCACGCTTGAACGCAGTGCCAACGCTTATATCACATTTTATATATTATATTTTATTATATTATCGGTGTAATATACTAAATACATATATAATAGTGTATCCCAGCGTAGATAACTATCCTTATCTTTATTGTATCCTACGCATAAGCGATACTTGAGAAGCGTGTTTATTTCGATATACAGTATAAAATCAAGATAATCTGGTCAACATACAATTGATTTAACTTCATAATTCACCTCGACTGTTAATATAACAATTTAGTTAGGAAGTAGGGAAGAGATATCGAAGGCCCAATATTGATATTTAAATCGATATATCGATATCATATAATGTATCGATATATATATGTATATTAAACATTAATATAACTATAGATACCATCAAATTATTGGACTTGTAATATCGATATTTTCATCGATATTATAAACATTTTTTTATGCCGATGAGTGCTAGCTAGGAAATCGATTTTTATATCGATATCCATACTTAAAAATTAATCCAAGGAAGTTAGTCGACTGTTCTACATATCAAGGTGATAAATATTCAGGACGCAGTCTTTTTTAAATTTTTTTTTTATTTTTTCCAACCTTTCGACCCAAACATGTGGGTCTTCTTCAGGGCGTGATTTGAGCACTGAGGGTGTTCAAGTACTCTGAAGATGACCCACGTGTTTGGGTTGAAACGTTGGCAAAAATAAAAATAATTAAAAAAGACTGCGTCCTGAATATTTACTATCCATTATATGTAGAATAGTCGACTAAATTCCTTCGATTAATTTTTAAGTATGAATATCGATATAAAAATTGATTTCCTAGCTAGCACTCATGGGCATAAAAAAATATGTTTTTTCCTGTTTAAATTAATTAATGGAAATACTAATTTTACAAACCTCTTTTTTTTATTTATTTTTTTTATTGAACAGTAAATAGTACAATCTGCCACATTGAAGGGCAACAAGTCACAAGGCTAAATGTGTTCATTCATACCATATATACATATAATAGAAAAATTCAAAATCAAAATAAATAAATGAATAAATAAAAATAAATCAGTAAATATGAAAACCGAGAAAGGGTTGGATCTGGGCGGGACAACATCCGTGCTGGGCAGTGCGGATGATCTGGTACTGTTAAGCGAAGACCTTGAAACTATAAAACTAAATGCGACAACGTTAATGAAAGCCGGTAAAGAACTAGGACTCGAAATAAACGTGGATAAAACAAAATATATGGTTAGCTGCAAAAATGGCGATACTACTGGTGATATCGATATAGATGGTAATATGTTTGATCAGGTAGGTAAGTTTAGATATCTAGGTTCTACGATAACTAGAAAAAACGAAATTGAAGAAGAAATTAAGGTTAGACTGAAGGCGGGAAATGCTTGTTATTTTTCTCTGACAAACTACTTAGTTCGCGCCTCTTGTCCCGAAACTTAAAAATTAGAATCTATAAAACAATTATCTTGCCTACAGTTCTTTATGGGTGCGAAACTTGGCCGCTTACATTAAGGGATGAGCAGCGTCTTAAGGTTTTTGAAAATAAAGTATTTCGTAGAATATTCGGACCGAAGAAGGATGAGTTAACCGGAGAGTTCAGACGGTTACACAACGCCGAATTGCGTGAACTGTATCCGGGTAATATAATTGAGATAATTTCATCGCGGCGAATCAAGTGGGCTTGTAGAGTTGTTCGAGAGAATTCCTAAAAGGTTAATATTTGCTGCGCCGAATGGTAAGCGTCCGAGGGGTAGACCGAAGCGAAGGTGGGATGATTGCATTAAAACCGATCTGAAGGGACTGGGTTTGAACGGCGAACGGTGGAGGGAGGTGTGTAATAAGCGATTGATGGTGTCGGGATCGAACCTTCGGGTTCGCTAAGCCTTTTTATTATTATTATTATTATTATTATTATAAATATAAAAACAGAATTGCGTACATAAATATACTCTAAATAAATAAGCTCTATTTTGTTATTCTAAAGGGACTTTGTCCCAGAATAAAGTTATTTTCTATTCTAAATAATGCACAAGCTAAATAAGAAATTAATCAATATGTAAAAATAAAATAAATCATCTTAACACATTCATTCGTTGCTAACTTCGTAAACGCACGGAGAAGTTGATCGATACTCACAGAAATTGAATGGAAAGACAGCTAGGATTTTCATCTATGTATTCATAAAATTCTTTGCCATCTTCATGGTTTCTAATAAAGTATTTGAAACCAAATAATCCACCAACTTCGTCTTTTCACTTCGCTTTAGAATTTTAAAAATAAATCAAAACGTTAAGAGATCAATTAAGAACTCACAGACTTTGTTTACAGTACAGGCATAACCTTACTAGAACTGATAACACGTTATCACAGACAGGTTATTTACCATTCATTCAAAATTTGTGCTGTCTGCTTAGCAAGATACAACATTAAGCATTTACAACAAGTGCATGAGTATTTTAATATGATTAGGTGTTAGGAGCAACAAAAGGTATTAAAAAAATAATAATAATAGTGGTTTAAGAATTCCCAATTGATACCAATGATTTATATTTATATTACCATTATCTTACTAGCGGATCCAGGATTTAATTTTTTTTGGGTGGTGGCGTTCAGCCCGAAAGCTCCTTTTTTCATAAAAATAATGATAATTACTTTGGAAAAAAAGAAAGAAACTAACTACCTATATGAAATGCTGTTTAAGTGATCCCTGAAGTCCTTTTATTATTACTATTATTAATTACACGAACAATAATACTTTAAGAAATAATTTTATAGTATTTTTTCTATAAAACATGCTTATATTTTATCATTTTTTGGGGGGGAGGGGCTTCAGTCCCAAAGCCTCCCCCCCTGTAGATCCGCCCGTGCATTATCTTATGTGTACTTTCCATCGTTTTATGTTGCGTTATTTATGAGCTTCTTTCCATATGTTATGTTTCTGATGTTTTTTTTTTTTTTTTTAAGTTAATCCTGATGCTGACCCTGATATCTGGGTTGAAACGTCGGCAAACTTAATGAACTATAAACTGCAAATCCTGACTATTTATCAAATTTAAAATCTGATCGAAAAACTGCCATGTAAGGCCTGTTGCGCAAGCAATGCTGGAAAACATGTTCTCTTTTATAGAATGTGATATATTTATGTTTGACAAAAAAAGTCACCTTGACCCAAAGACAGCTGATAAGCATTGGTGTTATCATGTCGCTATCAGTTCTCTGGAAATTTCACTAAATATAGAACTCCTATCTCCCCCTGGTCCGAGATCCGCAAATATGTTTAAATTATGTAAAAAATTTTCATACATGTTCTCAGATTTCCAACTATGTTTCTATACTAAGATTGAAATTAGTTCGATAAGAAAATATTAAGATATATGATAGTTACCTACATTTTATCTAATCTTAACAGTTAGAGATCAAATTACTTCTTAAAAATTAATATAAAATCTTAAGATAATATAATACCTTTTTTAGTTTTGAATAACTCGTTTCCGTTGCCGCGCGTAGGTGATCAGTAGAAATAGATCTTCTCTTCTTATGGTGACTTCGTATAGATATTTTATCAGCGCTCATATTATCGTGTAAAACTGCAAATGGACATTAGAGCAGTGCGTCTGCAGTACTGTGGCAGAATTCTACTTAGCGCTTTTATACTTAAGGCAATGCAACAGTATATTGACAATTAAAACAGCTGATTTCTGTTTTTTTTTTTTTTTTTAATTAACCTTAATATTTCAAACTGAAATTTTACGACTTATAACAGGACCTCCTTGGTACATCAACAACAAAACTTTACAAGACGACTTGTGACAACAAGCTATCGACAAACAGATGCGTGATCTCTACTCCAGATTTCATTTTAAACTACACGGACATCACAATGGACTTATTAAAGACATGGCCACAGCTGATATGCCCATCAGGAGACGACTGAAGAGGAACTGGATGAGAGAATTTATTTCCTTTATTTATTTCCTTTCCTGAATTAAGGAAATAAACTAAGACCAGGAAGAAGTGCTGCTGGGTACTATTTTTTCCTCATACCTAAAATGTATATTTTCTTATCAGTTACAGCACATCTGCTTATTGTCAAGCTAATAACAGGAGTGGATGGAAATATGAAGAAAAAAAAGAAAAAAAAACTTAAATAAATTATTGGAAATAAAACAAAACAAAGACTTTAATAATATAAATTAATTTTAAATAATAAATAACATAAGGAGATAAATGAAATCTCGAGAATATTTTTTTTCCTCGTTTCCCATAAGTTGGGAAGCTTTGTATTTCGCATGTTCCACACGACAAAAAAAAAAAAAAAAATGTTTGTGCTCAGCTCAGTACCAAAAACTTCTAAACCATAAAATTTTGTTTCTTGTCTGTCTGTAGTATAGGAAAATCCATGTGATTAGTACGTGGTACAGACCCGTTTTTATCAAATTATTAATATGTGGCTTAAACTTCGTAAATAGCCTCATCTCATCCTAACCTACAAATATTTTATTTACAATTGTCCTCGTAATTGGGTCGTTTTCAATCTGGAGGTCGGCAAACTTTGTCTATTTAATTAGTTACAAAAAACACATGCATCGTAAGATAATTTGATCACAAAATAGATAAAAAAAGGTGACCTATAAAAATATTGGACCGTTTGCCCTATATAACCTCGTTATTTTGACAGTATGGTCGTAGGTCACGCCAATTGGCTCAATATTTTTGAAGGCCACCTTTTTTCTCGACTCTCTGCTCCAGTTATCCTACGTTCCAAGTGGGAAGGAAATGGGTATTTACTAGTTTTTGTACCTAATTAAATAGACAAAGTTTGCCGACATCCAGATTCAAAACGCATCAATTTAGAGAATTTTCGTAAGTAAAATATTTGTAGGTAACAATGAGATAATGCTATTGAAGAAGTTTTAGCCGAATGTTAATAATTTGATAAAAAGAGATCAGTACCAGGGACTACATCACTTGCCGTTAGTCCGATTTTCATGAAATGTTCAGATGTTGTGCGGGTTAGCGAATACATAGTTTTGTATCAATTTTGTCTTATAGTTTCGTATACGCAGTTAAAAATTAATTTTCTTATATATGCCTATATATTATAAACTGCTAGTTTGATTTTGCCTAAATTTGGATATAATTAAAAGGTAGAAGAGTGTGAAAAAATGATCCAGTATCAATTTATCGGATTTCATCCGATATTTTTCCTTACAAATAGGCCAATTAAAAATACTCCTTAATTAAAAATAACGGCTTATTCGCTTTGGATCAAATTTTGGAAATAATAAAGAAATAATATGGTGACAATTGAATATAATATAATTTTTATCTAACAAAGCGACGCGACACGAGGATTATGTTTTTGGTTTTTAAGCGGATAGTTTGACCGATTTTTTTCATTGACGGCAGTAATTAGATTTTGTAATCAAATTATCTTACGTTCCAAGAAGAATGCAAATGGGTATTTACGAGTTTTTAGTACCTTATGTTTTTTCTTTATTTATTTAGAATTATAACAATCTGTCACGTGGACAATAGTTTATAGTGATAGGTGAACACATTCACATCATAATACCTTATTAATTAGACAAAGTTTGCTCCCCCTCCAGATTGAAAACGCCCCAATTCCAAGAGTTTTCGTAAATAAATTAGTTGTAGGTTACGATGAGATGAAACTATTTACGAATTTCTCTGGCGGATGTTAATAATTCAATAAAAAGGGGCCTGTACCACGGACTAGTATTTTAAGAGGGATCTATGTGAGAGGCATGACATCTGTTGTGATCAATTCCAAAGAAATTATCAGAGTTTGTAATATTTGATAATTTGTTGATTATATCAAATTCCGTGTACTTCTTTGGCTTCGGTATGCATGTTTCATTGGATAAGTTAAAAATACTTCCCTCTGTAGATTTTATATAGTTAAATTTGCAGCCAACAGAAAAAGTGAGTATTGAATATTGACGTTGGTAGACGTTTTTAAAAGTTTTCCGAGCCGTTCATATATATATTTTTTTTCAAGAATCGTTCTAAATATTCATTTTGGAGATAATTAAATTGTTTCCATAGCTTAACTTCCATGTTATACCGCGTATGTCATGTATGGCAATTGACATTGCAGTATTTATTTGTATGGATACACCTGATATTTACTCGAGTAATGAATAGTTTTTCCTCAATGGGCACCAAACCCATTCATCTCATAGGTGCTGAATATTGTTCCGCGTGTTATCAGCCTGCGGTTAGAAGGAAATAATAAATGTCTGATAATAAACTGTAAATTATCAACCGACGAGGATATTATAGCCCTATTATATTATCTGCGGTTGTATGTTGGTGGTTCAATTAGCCGCACCTAGATATACCAAAGCCGCAAAAGTTCAGAACTTTCAGTACTAAACTGTTTTTGTTTTTTAAAATTTATTTATTCATGTTATTTACAACTTTATTAATATGAAAATACATCTTTTAAATGTATACATAGAAATATAATGACAAGAAAACGCTTGTTGAAAAACTACCCACTGATAGCATAATAATATAACACACTAATAATATATCTACAATAGGAGATCACGGGGATATCTTTTTTTCAGACGCCTCGGAGGGTTATCAGGGATCGAAGAGGAAGCAAGGTTAGAAACGAGAGGATTCGGATGGTTATGAAGTTTATTATGGTTGGTCTATATGGTTTGGGCCACATCTAAAACATATGGACTATTAAGGTCTTTATAGATCTTTTTTTTTTTTTTTTATGACAAATTAAGGAGCATTAAGGATTTGTGATTGTAAGGATTGGATACGAGAAAAATTCGATGGTTTAGCCGAACCCCAAAGCTCGATGACAAATAGGCCTGATTATAGTTATATATGAGTCTTTCAGTTTACTGAATTGTTTAATGTGAATTGTAAATAAACACAGCGTTTATAATTTTGACTTTGACTTTTCCTTTGTCTGTAAATACGTATTTGTGCTAAGAAGAGGGTGGTAAGTGAAAGCTGCGCGCACCGCGCCAGATTATTGTATTATAAAATCAAATTAATGTTTATATTACACTTCTTGGTGGCTTTGTCGTAGTGTTTTCTTCTAAACAAAACCTTTCAATTTTTTCGGTAGTTCTCCATAAAATTATCTTTTATTTGATAACTCATTTATTAACATCAATTGCTCGAGTCAACAACGGTATCTTTACTTAAGGTGTATCTTAAAGATATATACCTTTAAGCTATATCTTTAAGATATATACTGTATATATTTTGTAAGAAATTATTTTTGAACAAGGTTTTGTTTGAGATGTGTCTTCGTAGTACAAATATCGCAATTGTGATAAAGATTTGTTTTATCATAACGTGGTTACAACTTCTCTTTTTTTTTTTCAAGGTCAATTCTGACGCAAGGAAAGAAAAAAAAATCGTAAATCAATCAGAAATTTATTAGTATCTGTTTACGGAGCAAATTATATTTAGCTTTATTTCTTTTAAAGCTATATTTTTCAATAATATAATCAGTCTCTAACCATTTCCACTTCCAACGAGACATTAAAAAAAAATATTTTGATATCAATATGTAGTAATTCGATTATTTTTATTTGATTTGCGAGAGATTTAAAATGCAACGCTATGACGCAGTCTCTAAAGTATAAAAAGACGACTTGGTATGACGTAGTTGTTGCAAAATTTTTGCTTGACCTATGCAATTTTCTTCGATTGCCAACTCGTGATATAATAGTTGTTTTGATGAGTGATAATGATAAATAGGATATTTATAAATATTGCGAAAATTATTAATGCTAATACGACGTTACTCACAGAGATATATTCATTCAGCTTTTTAATATTTTGTTTTTTAGATGTGTTGTAACATTTTTCTAAAAGTGACTGTTACAACATTTCTGTAACTTATAAGGATATTTTAGGAACCAACGTGAAACAAACCTATATTCATATGTTTGAGAAGTTTATAAAACTATATAATGCAGTATATGTGGAATTTTACAGAAGAAACGTTAAATGTTTAAATTTATCTCTGTCTCTAATCTATTTTAAAAAATCTAATCGTTCGTTTTCTGAATTAATAATTTCCAATTTTTTATTATGAATCCTGGTATTCAATTTTGGCTGTTTTCATAATATATATAGGGTGTTTCGTAATTGCATGGCACTACTTTAGGTATGTGTTCATATTAACATGTATCTCCTAACATAACATATAACTATTTATTTATTATTATTACAACATTTCGAGTAACTGTTCAAAGGGACCTCCGTTTTACAACATATCCGTTAGTGGTTGTAGGTTACGATGAAATGAATCTATTTACGAAGTTTCAAGCCGATATTAATAATTTGATAAAAAGGTTTCAGTACCACCGTCTATAATTGTCAGAAATTTATTCAGATAAGAAATATTGAGTGCCAATATATCGATATATTTTTACTTTCACTTACGTATATATGTAACATATATTAAGGATAAGTATTGCGATCAGTTTTCAACGGAAATACATGTTTTGAGGTCCCCTGAGTCCAAATAACCAAGTGTCGCAAAATGGTCTGTGTGTATATATGTTAACACTCTAGCTCATAAAAGAAAAATAGTACGAAACTTATATTAAATATTTAAGGTTTAAATATGGGCCGGATGTGACGGCAACTTTTTTGTTAAAATCGGCTAACCGGAAGTGTCACTTTATATGAACGCTGAAACACATTTTTACAATTTTTTCAAAAACGGCTCTAACGATTTTGATCAAACTCGATGTATCATTGTATAATTAAGTGATCTTTAATATTATTTAAGTCTTATCCTCATTGATGTAACTTTACAAGGCTTAAATGCCCAATGTTCATATATGTCTTCCTCTAAAGTACCTTTAATATGGTTTATTAAGTTGTTAAGTTAATGGTTTTTTAAATGTTTATGGAATTTTCTAAAAAAAAAAAAAAAAAAATCATTAAAATCGGACAATCAAGAGGATAGATATGGCCTCTATTTTTTTCCCCTGAAGAGGCGAAAATTTGGATAAATTTAAAATATACTTATTTAATTGTTGAGACTAAAAAAAACTTTTTTTTTTACAGATATTTAATAAAGTATCTTTCCTAAGAAAATCTTTCATAAGAAATAAGTACCTAAATTTATATCTTTATTCTCAGTTCTATATTTCAACACTGCAATCACCATCTCCGAAATCAACTTACTCACTGTCTGCTAAGAACTAAAAATATCACTAAAATGACATTACTCAAAAATGTTGAAATTGGAGTTAGCCGTTCTGAGGTATATAAAAGCAAAGAAAGTTGTGTGGTGGTTTATAAAAGCAGATGGAGTGACTAGATTTTTATTGCCTGTCGTCGATATATTAAATAGACATTTTGTAATTATAATGGTCTTAATGACTTGTTATTTGTAAGCTTTAAGCATTAGATCCGTTTAAAATGCACTTCAAAAATTTTATAATAGTCCAGCATTGGCAGAAAATAATTTCTATTCAAAGTAGATAGGTAAGTGAAAGTTGTGTGTTGCGCGCACGAGATTTTTTTTCGATATTTATATTCCTACGTTGCAAAATGTCTTAGCTTTGAGAATTTTGTTTTTAAACGAATGTTAAATTACAAATCGATATATCCAAGTATTCGTTTTATCAAGATTAAAATAATCGAACATTTATATTGTGAATTAAAGTATTTTTCTGCGACATCTTGATCATGGCCCCTAAAATAAAAGAAAGACAAAACCGACGGAAAAATTAATTGCCTTAATTGGTTGATATTCGGTCTGGGCAGCGTGGGCGAAGCTTTCCGGGTGTGTCTGGTCCAAATCGGAACCGACTCCAGGGACGTAACTAATTATCAACAATCGTACTCCTTCTTCTTTGTCCTATCTCGATAGTAATAGGTGATATCATAGGCCAAGACTTGCCATTTTGGTTTTGGACGGCGGACGGACCTCCCAAAAAAAGTCTCTGGAGTTCAAATTATTTATAAAAAATATGAGTGATAATTAACATAATTATTGTACAACGAAAAATATAATATTAAATATTTAGTTGTTGACCGTTGCATTATAAAGGAAGGAGATGGTCCGTGGTTGCGGTCATAAATAGGCTGAATAGTGGTAAAATTATTTTATTAAAAGCCAACGTTTCGACCAGACTTTCCAGGTCTTCTTCAGGGAGGTGTGTTCAGCTAGCAGTTTCACTTAGAACTCACTCCAGTTCTATGACCCCCACCCCGGACCATCTCCTTCCTTTGAAAAATATAATACCATCTATAAAATTAAATATGTATAAATTATATTAATTATTTTATTTCTTTTACATACAAATATATTTGAAAATATGTTAACAAAGCAACTGAATATATTACGTCTATTTTTTTTTTTAACTAAAATTTTAATAATAGGAACATAGGACGTAGGAAAATATTTCTTCGAGGCCTTAGCTTAAAGCTTATCTAAATTATTTGCCCCTGGAAGGTTATTTATTGTATTAGTTCTCCTGAGTCTAAAAGTAGACTTCTGTTAATGTCATTTCTGAACAAAAAAAATGTGCAATCTTGTATGTTATCACTAAATATTAATTTGCACTCGTTTAATTAATTTATTCATTTTATTGGCCGTTAAAAACGATGTTATGAATTTATGATGCTTCCTCAAGGCATTATATCTTCATATTAAAAAAAAAAGTAGAAAATTTCAAATGAATTCAAAGTTAAAAACAAAAGTATTAAGTGTGCACCTTTGTTTGGTTATGTTAGAATAATAACTGAGAACCGTTTATAATTTTTCCAAAATTGGTTAATTAGGAAAGTATTAAGTAGAACTTCGATACAGAGAATGAAAACATTAGATATACATCAGTACTATATTTGTCTACAGTTAAAAAATTACTCACTAAGCGTAAGATTTTTTTTTTTTTTTTATGTCAACAGTTGGCTAACCTTTTTTTCAACGTCCTTATTCTAGCAAACATTCCAAAAAGTTACCAACAACTATCACGAGATTACTTTTTAAATTTAACCGTAAGCGCTAAGTATTAGGTCACCTCAACGCCGAAGTGAACCCCATCATCCATTATATTTCATATTTAGACAAAACTCACAGAAATGAAAAATAGAAGCACAAGACACCTTGCAATGCTTTTTTTGTTACAAAATAGTTAATCAAAAGACAGAAAATTACGAAGATTCAAGAGAAATATATTTAAAAAAAATACTCTATTAAACAAAAAAATATTATTCTCCTAATATAAAGTTTTTTTTGTTTTTTTTTTTATAAAATATTAGGCTAAAGGTCACCAAATGTACACAATTTTTCCATCCTGTATTATTTATTCAACATTTAGGCTTTTGGAGCCATTTCCAAGATCCTGCAAACTAATTTTAGGTTAGTTGTTATACTTCAAAATACATCCTTATAAAACACATATTTAATTTAACCACAATCAGATATATAAATAGTCCAAATTCTATTAATATTAATTTTTTTTTAACATAGTATTTTGGTTAATATTAATGTAAAATTTATCATCTACCTACCATGCACCGCTTCATAAAATTCCCTAAAATGTATCATTATAATATAATTCGTCTTTTTGTCATTATTTTTTTTCATTGAATCATTGAGTCATTATTCTTTTTACTTTCTTACCTATACTAGGTAAAAAATTTCGATCGGGTAAAATTTTCGATGTGCGGTTTTCGACGGATCTATACGTTTCAAAGCTCCCCGAGTCCGAAAAACACATCTATAGCCATTGGTCCGTCTGTCTGTCTGTGCCAAGATTCTCTCGGGAACCAGTGAACCGATTTTGTTGCTTCTTATTTTATTTTGACTACTGATACCTGTGACACAAATTGGATGCTCTGTGCGCAATAGCTGCTGCGCAATAAATGAAAAACATGTTTTTCTAGAAACTGAAAATGACTAAAGCAATTTTGATGAAACTTTCCTATAGTGTTCTAATTTTTGTCCTTTCAATTTTGGTATATGGACTAAATTCTCGAAAAACATCAGGAAAAAAAGTTAAAGAAGTTTCGATTGAATATAGAAGGTCTTTGAATCGAATCTTTATTTTTTAGTAACAATTACGAACCAACAAATACCTGCTTAAAGGTCATATTTCGCTGGTACTGCCCGCCGCGCCGAATGCTAGATCAGTTAAGCATTGGTTTAATGAAATAGAAACAAAGATGGGCAAATGCTACACTGAGTACTGATCTTTTTTAAGTTCCAAATAATTTAATTACTAATTCATATGGTGTCAAACGTTTAAGTGAAGTAGCGATTGAATTCCTAATATAAATTCAATTTGAGTAAAATACTTGGTAAAAATGATCTATGAAGTACTAACAAAATAATACTTTTAATTATGGTTAGTTGACATTGATGCTAGAGTTGAGTCAATTAGTTAGTGGGAGAATATCAGCGAGGCATGTGGCGTTTGTACACCATAAGCGTTTCAGTTGACCATGCTTGAAGAGGAAGAGGTAGATTGTACCTAAAAACCCTATTCGTTCTAGTTGCTTTTTCACTTCTAAAAGCTAAAAGCTAGCCGTCTATTAGACTATACCTGTTTCCTTAATTGAATTTAGTTTACATATTTTATTCATTCATAGATAAATTCATTCTTAGATAAATTGTTATTGATTTCTATTTTATATTTGTTCTTCGAAATATTGGGGGGCAAAATGATATTCTCCCTCCCCTTTCCATTTGTATCGGAGGGAAATGGGAGGTGATCTCCCCCTGAAAAATATGCGCCTATGCACTAGCGGATCCAGGATTTAATTTTGGGGGGGGGCTTCAGCCCGAAACCTTTTTTTTTATAAAAATAACGATAATTACTTTGAAAAAACAGAAAGAAACTAACTACCAATATGAAATGGTGTTTATGTTATTCCTCAAGTACTTTTAAATGTAATCACACGAACAATAATACTTTAAGAGGTATTAATTAAATTTTTTTTCCCATAAAACATGGATATATTTTTCCATTTTGGGGGAGGCTTCAGCCCGAAAGCCCCCCCGTAGATCCGCCCTTGCGCCTATGGGATATACTGTATACATATGTATCCTATATGTATATATATATATATATATATATATATATATATATATATATATATATATATATATATATATATATATATATATACTGGCATAATATATGGGATATATACATGTATATACTGGCATAATATATGTGTTTATATCTACATCTGTATAAATATTTACCAGGAACAGTTAGGTCGAGAGAGACTTAATCTTTACGACAGAGCTAATCGTTCGTGATGGATCGTTTTCCATTTCAAGTTCTCGGAATAAATAACAATATGGAGCTAGTTATGTAAACACTGTTTGTTCTCCTTTTTATCTTTTTAATAAATCTATCGATCGTTTTAATATCCACTCCAAACCATTGTTTACTATCATATTCATTTTGATTTTATTTTATCTTGGCTCTTAAATTTCTTTTTCACAGGATTACTTTTTAATGTGAGTCACAATATAAATTGTACAGATTTAGCAGATCGAAGTACTCTCTATACCCAGAAAAAAAAAAATAATCACATCAATCTATTCATGGGTGATAAATATTCAGAATGCAGTTATTTAAAAAAAAAAATTAATTTTTTATTTATGCCAACGCTTCTACCCAAACATGTGGGTCATCTTCAGGGCGTGGTTTGAGCACTGAGGGTGTTCAAGTACTGAAGTTTGAGTGCTTTAATATAACGTTGGCTTAAATAAATTTTTTTTTTTTTTTTAAAAAGACTGCGTCCTAAATATTCATCACCCATGATATGTATAACAGTCGATTAACTTCCTTCGATAATTCATCAATCTATTTATGTTTGGATTAACTCGATTTGGGTCCCGAATAGCGTTGCCCCAAGTCGGTCTTGGTCATGTACTGTGCAAGCCCAAGACCAAGACTGCTTGGCTGTTGCAAGACCAAGACTGTTAAAAAAATGAATCGTTTCTGTGAATAAAAATTAAGGCAAAATAGTTACTAATACTTGACAATTTTAGTTACTGCATTTAAAAATTGTTTATAACCAACAGACATTGCATTTAACTCTTCCAATTTTTCATTCGGTCTTAGTTAGGTTTCCCCTATCTGAAAAATTACAGTAATATCTATAGTAATAGATATTCAATTTGGTTCCAGATGGTCTCGTTTTTCTGTGCGATAAAACGGCCCATTCTCTAGAAATAACGTCACCAATTATTCAACTTTGTCTATTTAATTAAAATTATAACTAAGAACTCATGAACACTCATTGGTTTTCCACTTGAATCGTAATATAAGTTGATCACAGAATCAAGAAAAAAAACGGACTACAAAAATATTGGACTATTTGGCGTGACCACCTCGCAACATAAGTCCAATCTTATCGCCAAATAGTCCAATATTTTTGTATACCAAATTTTTTTTATCGATTGTGTGATCAAATTATCTTACGATTAAAGTAGAAAGCAAATGGGTGTTCATGTGATTTTTAGTAGCTCATTACATTAATTCATTTAATGAGAAAACATCCCATTTCTGAGATTTTTGTTGAAAAAAAATTGTAGGTTATGATAAGATGTTTAATATTGATAATTTAAGTCATATTAATAATTTGACTAAAAAAAGAGTTTGTACCACGGACTGTGTTGTCTCATACACAAACTTCCCTACCTTCAATGATGAGAAAGCAAAAAAAGAAAATTAACCACACCTTGACACAAAAAATATTTGCAATCTGATGAAAAATAAACGAAATACTTTCTCAAGCTATGTATAGTGCATATCATGTTGCCCACGCATGAGGAATCAATGTCATTCGACTTGTTTTTATTTTCTGTATTCTCAGCTTCCAATGTCGCCTTGAGGAGGAATTTTCAAATCTTGTTTGATCCAGTTGTTACAGCTTCGTCAGTTAATACGAGATTTGTTTTAGAAATAAAGCAAATGACGTTTAAGGAATCTGTTAAAAATTTTACTGTTCAATGACCAATAAAATTGTAGTTAATATTGCCGATTTTTCTATTTCCACACAATTTTAACGTGAAGGTACATATAGTTTCAAAACCCTAACATGTACCGTTTTAAAGATAAATCGCAATTATTGCAGTAATTAATAAAACAATAATAAATAAATGTAATGTACTGGAATGGATTCTGTATAATGTAAATAAATATATATATATATTTGTATATATATTTATTATACTCATATAAACTAACCACTTCTGTATATTTATATATAAATTCATTTATTGTCCTAAGGATTAAAGAGTATGCAGAGTGTATAGCAACCCAATATAATTGGGTAGCAATCTTTTATATTTTATATGAAAATAAAGGGTTTCTCTCTCACTAATAGAATTCTTAACTTTTTGTAAATTATAGAATTATAAACCAACGCTCTCAAGAAAAATGTTGTTAATTACGATGAGATAAATTCACGAAGTCTTAACCGGATCTTGATAATTTGATTAAATAATAATAGTTTGATTATTTAATAATTGGTGCGCGCGCCACACAACTTTTACTTATCACCCTATTCTTAGCAAAAATAATTATTTTCAGACAAAGGGGAAGTGGAAGTAAAAATGATTGACGCTATGTTTTATGCAATTCATTGTGGGTATTTTTATTTGTTTAAATATCCTTATGCGTATATAAAAATTTTAATTTTTATATCGCTTTATTCTACACAATTAAATATTAAATAATACCAACAATAGCATTTATGAATACCGCAAATGTATATGTACTTAATATTGTGAAAGTTCGTATTATATGATGCTCATGTTACGTATGGAAGCCTGTTTTAATCTTTCGAGCAAGCTCGTATTCCTTTCTGTATTACAATTATTATCCGTTGCTTTAGTTAATTTTCAAATTCTTTCATATTTAACTATTTTTTATATCAAAGATTTATGTGAAGTGGTTAATTATTTTAAATAAAAGAAAATAAAGGTACTTTAGAAGAAGCCAATATTAAAAATTAGCCATTTAAGCCCTGATAGAGAACATCAATGAGAATAAAACATACATTATATTAAAAACTGCTTAATAATACACTTATATATTGAATTTTATCATAATCGTCAAACTGTATTATCTGAAGGCTTCGGAATCCAGTAAGTGATAAGAATATCGCGTAAAGTTGGAGGAGTTCACGTCAGGATGAATCATAAAATACTTGGATATGCAATAAGATTGCTGCCCTTGGAACCAGTCAAGAGAGCATTGAGATACTCACTAAAATTCTGATGAGAGAAACAATGCAAATTGTCCTAAATAAATAAAGTAAAAAAATGAATAAATAATAAAATTTTATATAATATATACATATACATACATATATATATATATATATATATATATATATATATATATATATATATATATATATATATATATATATATATACGATACTAAACCGAAAATCCATTCTGATATCACAAGATCCGTCTAAATGAAAATGGTTACCTGGGGAAAAAAGATTCAGTTGCTTCGGCTCCACAATTACTTCCATAAATGGCCAAGTATCTGATATTTATCAGAATATAATAAGTCTAACAGGTTTCTTCTTTAATTCAAAGCAACAGAAATCCCCAAAAAACTAACAAATATCAAATAAAAATTATTATATCTTAACTGATTAGTAAGTAGTGACAAGTGCATAAATAATGGTACCCAGTTACATGCATGCAACTCTATTCCATGTTTGTTGAATTAATCTATCCACCTGAATTTCGCCCTTCTCCGTGGTCTTTTGCCTACTATTGAGTCATTCATTGTCGGTTTAGGGTAAGACGAAAAAAAAAAAAAAATTGTTCGTAAATTAATTGTTAGTTTTACCTCGAAGAGGGTCACATAAAATTAATTAGTAACTAATTAGTATTAGTTTTAATAATAAGACTTAGTTTTAAGTATTCTTTTTATTTCGGATTGGAATAACCAACAGTTCTATAATAATTTTATATTCTTTTCTTTGATAATTAAAGTAAATTGTATTTTCTTTGTTTTCTTATAAATCTAATTTCTTGTTCATAATTTTCATTTCCTTTAACAGTTATTTAAATCAATAGAAATAAGTAAATTGGTCATTAGTATTAATAATGGCCAGTTTTATTTTCTTCTGTTTGTTTTCACGTTTTATGTATATATTATATTGTTTTTTAAAGGTTTAATAAGAAATCGCAAAACCCTATTCGAGGGATTAGGGAAAATGAGTATTAACCGAATAAGAAGGTTCGATAGGTTTTTGAGGTTAATTAACATATGTTTTTAAACCCATAGGTTCCGAGTTCGTAGCTCACTCCGCGTCCAAATCTTTTTTTTTTAAATTAAATTAATTTATTTTTATGGTTTTCGCTGTTTTCCAAATTCAACCAATTAAATAGTGTGGCGCCTATTAGATAGTTATTAATATTTAATTTATTTTTCATTTATTTTGTTTTTATTTTTTTTTGTGAACCCCACCGTCTCCACTGAGCATCCGGCAAATTTGTTGCTCAAACAATTTTTCCAAATTAAAGACCGCGGCTTAATTAAACAAGGGCAAAAAAATTAAACAAGGGCTTCCAGATGGATTGATCCGAGCTAGATGCCCCGCCCATATTAACTTCCTTGTCTTTATATCATGAGTTATTGATTGACCAGTTTCTGTAAGCTATCCATTATTGGTCTCCATGTGGTATTACTCTGATCCCGTATCGCTCCGGTTATCGCGTGGAGGATTTTTCTCAAATCTTTTAACACTTTTTCTTGTTAAGAGTCCAGGTTTCACAACCATATACAAGAACTGGCTTTATCATAGCATTGTCTACTCTCAATTTGAAATTTGTTGAGATTTGAATTTCTTTGAGAAACGGAGAAGAAAGTCATGTTTGAGTTTGACGAAGGTACTTGAATGTGTCTACTTTAGGAATCGATTTCTCTCCTAGAGGGAAATTCTTTTTGGAATTTTCGGTTTATTATCATATACATTTTTATAAAATGTGTTTAATCAATTATTTTTTTCTCTGTCTTTATCTAATGATTTGTTGACTAATTTTAAGTGTAATAACTCATACTTTTCATTGAGTCCCAGTGAGTTCTTTTAAACAGTATGAGCTCAAAATACCGATTAAATTAATTTAAAAAATGGAAAATTAATGATATTTCAAATTTTTTACTGGCTAGTATACTACACCAATTATTTTCATTAGCCAACTACTATAATTTTATTATTGGTAATTAATAATTAATTGTTCTATTTCCATGAATACCCCAGCTTCAATGGCTTAATGAGACGTTTATAATTTACTAATTAGCTGTAATAAGAGGTATATTGTGCTCTGTACAACCTATTAGCTATATGTATGATTGAACAAAACTTCGAAAACTGTTTGCTTCTGTTGAAAGAAAAACCTAGACAGATCAGTAACCCGGCGCCACCCCTTGGGGGAGGGGAGGAAGGGTTGGCATCTTCAACAGTACTTTAACGGACCCTATGTGGTCAGTCATTCTCTGAATGACATTTTTAGAGATTATTGACGTTATGACTGATCATACAAGATTGAAATTACTGATGAACTGTTCTGAAGGATTTACATAAATTCAAGCTTCAATCTCAAGGAACTAACTCCACAGCTCAATAATCCGAACACGTAATTATCATGGATGGTCTTTTCAGATTATCTTTAATAATAATCAATTTCTTTTATTCATTTTGTCACATAAAAGTCACTTAGTCGTTTATCTCTAATAGAGTACCTAATTCATATTTCAGATACAATAAATTGAATTAACACTACCGTAAAATCATAGAACTAAAAATAAAAATAAAAACTTAGGTGTGTCCTTTAAACCACACGATAGAAGTTAAAACATCAACAAGGCGAGATTAATAATATGAAATATAAAGTATAAATAATAGTTCATTATAGACAGGATTAAGTGCTGAACCATTCCCTCGCTTACATTTATGCTGAGCCCTATTTTTATTTTATAGGATATTTTAATCCATATCTACAATAAAACTCGTTTTATTGGTATTCGATAAAATTTCAAATAATTGCCCATTATAGAGTGGATGAAATGCTGAACATTTCCCTCGCTTACAGTATACAGGTCCGATTTTTAGTTTCTGAGATATTTTAATCCATATGCAAAAATACTATAATTTGTCGACTCCAGCCGATTTTACCCCAGCGTTACACTTCGGAGATCTGACGATTCATTTTAATTCATTCACTACTAAAAAGTGCAAAAGGCGTCTAAAGAAGTTTTCACTTCAAAAAATAAAATAAAATGTGGAATCTGTTCTTAAATTTAAAAGAATTGCACAAGGTAGCTAGTGTTGTCCAAATGCGAGACCGAGACGAGTCTTGGTCTTGCACAAGAGTTTCCCAACAGTCTTGCAGTTACTTGTTAACTTATTACTATAGAGATATTACTGTATTTTTTTAGATAAGAGAAACCTATTTAAGCTCGAATGAAAAGTTAGAGGAGTTAAATGCAAAAGTATATGTATTAGTAATTTTGCCTTAGTAACTATTTTGGCATAATTTTAATTCAAAAAATCTATTACCAGTCCTGGTCTTGGTCTTGCAACAGTAAGGCGGCCTTGGTCTTGGTCTTGGCAAAGTGCAAGACCAAGACTGATTTTGGGCAACACTAAAAGTTACGAAAATATATGTATTATTATTAAATATAAATACATTTCAAACAAAAAAATATTTCTTTTTTATTGTTTTGTTGCTGAAGAAAACTCCTCAAATAGCGTTATGGGAACGTTTACGCGTACCTCATTTAGACTATTCTCGATCAGCGGTGTAGAGTACACTTTACAATAATCTGGGATTTTAGAGCCGGTTGAGCGTGATCCTGGCCTGATCACGTCCTTGCACCTCAGCCGTTGGCCTAACTGTACTTACTAACAAAGTACTGAAACCAAAATCCTCCAAGGCTTATAGCGGTACAGGTTTTTAGATCCTTGACACCGGCAACCTTAAGACAGGTCACTGGAGAAAGTAAAACTCCAAAATATTGAGCTGACTGTCCGGCATGAAAGTCCAAAACTAGATGAGGATTATTCCGAAGAAAGGAGAGCAGTGGAACTAGCCACGACCACATTCCTCTCGTGCTTCTCTTCTCCAGAACCTGGAATTGTCGGCCGGTTCTTCTTCCAGACCCAGTCTTGTACGGTTTACTGCGAGTAATATATATATATATATATATATATATATATATATATATATATATATATAAAATGGTAAATATGTTAACTATAAATCTGTAATATTTTTTTTATTATTATTTATATGATATTTACAACTGTATGAAAAAAAATACATCTACTAAATTCGTACATGGATATAATGACATGAAACACATGTTGAGAAACTACCCATTGGTAGCACTCTAATAATATGTCTATATTAGAAGATCACGGACCATCTTCTTTTCAGACGCCTCGGAAGGTTATCAGGAATTGAATAGGAAGCAAGGTTAGAAACAAGAGGGTTGGGATGGTTATGAAGTTTAATTCGGAAGGATTGGCCTAAATCTGATACATAAGGAACATTAAGGTCATTGTGGATGATTTTATTTGTAACAACGTAAGGAGCATTGAAGGATTTTCGATTTTTGGAGAAATTTGAAGGTTTGGTGGAGCCCCATAGCTCAACTCCGTAAGTCCAAATAGGCATTATTATAGTCATGTATATGAATTGTATTTGTAATATATGTATTTGTAATTGATTGGCAGTTTTGAGCGTTTGTCTATTAAGTGCTGAAGTAATCGGAAACGTCGAGCGGTTTCTTGTTTCAATCTGGTATGAGGATTCCAAGTTAGACGTTTGTCCAGGCGGAGTCCCCTAGGTAACGGATTTGTTCGATAGGTATAAGTGAGATGTTGTTAAAGTATACTGAAGGACAGGAAGTCATTGGTTTACGACAAATCTATAATATAATCATAATTTTTAATTATATTTTAAATATATAAAGCAGGACCGTAACAAAGACACAAGCGGGACGAACGCACAATAATTATTTCTTCCTTATTATATACGATGTATAATACTTTTTTTTTTATTGAGAAAAAATACATTTTACCTCAATTAAGGGCATTGTATTTTGGATGTATGAAACACAATCATACCATTCATACAATAAGGAAAACAAGATTATAATAAAAGAAAACTTGGAATTACAGAATAAATCAAACATGAGACAACATTAAATAAAAAATTAAAAACATTCATACTTATTTTGAAATATTTACAGTCAGCCGAGAAAGCTCCGAGTCGGGCCCTTCCCCCACCTGTGGAAGATAAGACAAGACTCCAAGAGATCCCAGCGCTTCTCTGTCTGCCGCTAGAATAGGAATTCAGTGGAGACTAAGAGAGGCACTAAAGCCACGTACGCTCATGACTTGTGTGGAGAAGCTGGCCATTGCCAGGACTCCAGTGACGTATTTACCAAAAATCTGGAGGACACTGGCGCTTTAACCTTTGAGAAGGATAATAGGGATGACTGGTACTGGATAAGGATTGTGTTAAGGGATTAGGATGATGGATTAGGTTCTGATGAAAATCGGGATAGAATGAAGTCAAGAACATAAGGGATGTAAAGGTCATGATGTAAGGTTTTGTTTGTAACATAATAGGGAGCATTGACTAATATACGTAGAATTTCAGACTGGAAGGATTGGATACGTTTGATGTTCGAAAATTTAGTTGTCCCCCACAGTTCATGTCCGTATGTCCAAATAGGTTTTAGTTTGGTCTTATATATTAATAGTTTGTTTTCAATTGAGAGGTTAGATAATGTATAATATAGATTTTTAAAGAAATAGAAAATTTGTCTGAACTATTGTTTCGTTACGTTTATTTTGCTTTAATAAAATAAAAGTTCAAACAGAAATGCAGAACACATTTAAATTACTGTCAAACGATTTAAGCAACGTGTAATACAATTAACTGAACAGTTGTATAATTTGTAAAATGGAGGTTGTTACAGTTAGATAAAATCGACGTCATTGGTCATTAAAGACCTACACGTATGTCGAAACGTCGGCAAATCCTATTAAATACTATTATAATATATAGTATTATATATTTATCGCACCCACGACCACCTCATCGAATTATAATTACGCTTATCGCTGAGTAATGAAGATATATAAACGGCTTCTGGCTTTGTCAAAATATAATAAATTAAATAAAAAAAGAGAAGATGTTTCACGGACTTTCTTCTTGACGTTACATGAACAGGTTTTGCTACCAGTGTTTCCAATTTTTGTGAAAAATTTCTTTTTTATGGAAATTCGAATTCAGGAAGACAAAAATTTAATCTATTTTTCAAATAAAACATCCATAAAAACGACTAGTTACAATGTAATGTTGCGTATTATTTTGTATATATTTGGGTAGAAGGGATTTTTAAGTTTATTCTGAGGGGAAAAAAGACACCCCTGACTGCGTTCAAGCAATTTATAAATCCTTTCTTTGTGATACCTTTGAGTTTTGGAACTTGTCCGTTCTAAAGCACTTCAATATCGGATACTATTTAATCGGTTAGCGCATGAGACTGAAGGGAATTGTATCCACGTTTCTTCTATAGTTGATAATAACAAATCCAAACAATTTCATAATGTAACCATTCAGAAAAATCTTTGTGAATATAAAATTTATCAACGATATAGTTTTCGCAATACAAGATATAAAAGAAGATAAAATCGATTCCTCGATTTAAGAGATATGAATAGATGAAACAGTTTATACTAGGAACATGTGTAGATAAGAGGTTCCTCAATGACATCTCTTGACATATCAGTTTGACATTTTGACATGGTTATTGACATCGTATTACGCAAGTGCTGGACCGGATGATATCGCAAAACAGTACGTCAAATTTACCTACGATTCTAAGCAACCTTTATCTATTTAAAAGAACTTCGAACTTCCATTCGAACTTCCATTCGATTTCCACGTTATTTAAACATTTTATGAAGGTTATATCAATAACAAGAATAAAAAATAAAATTGACCTTATAACCTGTTACGCATTTAAAGACGTGCTGAGATGCAATGTCTGGCTTCGTTATAAATAACTTGATAAAAATGCATCAAAATGATAAACCTAACCTAACCTATATCAACGAGCTCTCTATTCAGCGATCAGTATATATATATATATATATATATATATACAAATTTATATATATATATATATATATATATATATATATATATATATATATATATATATATATATATATATATATATATATATATATATTGTTAATTAGGATTTCATTGTTATTTATAATAATAAAAATACGTATTTATTTAGTACATAGTCCTACAGTAAAACTTTGAATCGAATGTTGTTATTTATAATATTATTTTGTTTTTGCAGGTGAGTTGAAAATTTTGATGAGAAGACTGTTTTCTCAGCTAGCTAGGTTACCTAAAAATGTATGTTATATTTATTTTATTTTATTCTTTATAAATTTATTTATATTTTTAATTAAATGATTTATTAAATATAAATTTTCATATTTACAATAAATTTACTATTGATGTGGGATGTATCCTTGTACATCCTTGGACATTATTTCTTTTATTTGCAATATATTATAAATTAAATGTAGTAAATTGATCGTTAAAATGAATAAACAAAATACCCAATATAGTTTTAGAATAGAACAGAATATAGACTCATATAATTTTTGTTTTTAGATGTCGTTGTTTTTGTAAGATTTATTATTAACGGTTTAATGAGTGGTAGCTTGATTGAAGGAAAAATTATTTTGTGAATGTATTCCATTTTTGTACAGTAGCGATTTTTGACGATTCTTAGATTTTTTTTTTTAAATACCTTTTTCAAATTGGTTGAACTAGTGAAATTCCATAAGGTAGGCATAACTTGAGGCTATTGCTAAGACTGTTTTTTTTTTTCAAATTGATTCGTTTGTAGGTGATTTTTTATTATAATAGGGAATCATTTTGTATATTATTTTTCGAGTGTTTTATAATTCTGAATCAATGAGCTAGTTAGATAAGGGAGGGTTCTTTATATATATATATATATATATATATATATATATATATATATATATATATATATATATATATATAAAGTTTAATGTCCATTCATAAAAGTAACGAGTATAATTTTTTTTAATTAGTTTTATTAAATAGTATTCTCTCCGAAATCCCTTGACATTTGATGCCGTTAAATATATAAAAAAAAAAAAAAACCTTCCAGGCTTATAGATAGATATACCTTAAAGTTTAGTGACGTATGATTTTTCCTACTGAGCTAGGCTGATCTCACACCCACCATATTTGACTAGACTTGATTATTTTGGTCCAGAAATACTCAAATCGTGTATTTCTGTTGAAAACTCGATTTTTTCTTTATTGATATAATTTTCCTTATAATATATTTCATGTATAATTAAGTGAAAGTAAAAATTCAACCCTGAATATTTTTCCTAATGTGCGAATCAGCAATATACTATATTATATTGTTTAGAACATACTTTGAAAAAATTAGCCCTGGAGGCAGAGCCCAAAAATCGACCTCATCGCAGCCGAAGTTTTGAATATATTATATATAACTAAAGTGTATGTTATTATAAATAAAATGAAAACAATTGAAAAAAATCTTTTTTCCAGCTCCAAAAAGTTTTCCTTTGGTTGCTCGCTTTAGGAATTTTGGATCTTTCTCCGCATTGTTCGAAATATATTTCCTGTTGTGATTTTCAAGTTACTTGCCTAATATACTTTAAATCAGCCGCCATTTTTAAAAGCGACGGCAGACGAAATTCATTTTACTTATTTTACTAAACATACTTACCTTTAAACCGTAACTTCCATTCAAACATTGGCCTGCGATCAGGTATGTTTTTGGGTCCTGGCTTTACAGTTAAAGGAGATTATTAGTGAAGACCGCAGAGAGATGCTCACTCACCTGGGCCAGGTTAGAGGAGGCACATGTTACCTGGAGTTAGGGACCTTTTGCCAGTTAAATAGTTTACTTAGCAGCTCCTTCGCTAACTGTCATTCACTATGGTCTCATCTCTTCATTCATCTTACTCGCTTCGTATCTCTATCCAGTACTTAAAGTATTATGGGGACCCTACACGGTCATTCGGAATTACATTCCGAGGCACTACTGACGTTCCGATTGATCGTGTATGTTATTGATTATGTACTGATGGACGTGTTGAAAATCCGGTAATCAAAAGTTCAACCACGACAAGTGTAGGGGAAACTGAAGTAAAAGTAGTGAGGATGCTAACCATATAACTAGATAGGTTAGTTTAAGTAGTCTTCAGAACCTTTGTAAATTTCTGAATTTCATTAAAATTAAATAGTTTTTCATATCCCTTGTTTTTATTTTATAAACTGTAATATCTACAACATTTTTTTTAAAAATAGTCATGTGGACAATCAATTAAAAAACAAAACAAAAAAACTTCACTTTATATACTTATAGAAGAAATTAATCTTTAACTGTTGTGTATATTTGTCAGTTCTTTTCCCATTTTTTCTCAACTAATTTATTATTCTCGCAATACCTTTTCTTAATTTTGTAAGTAGTAGACTTATATTTGCCAAAACGATTTTCTACGACCCTAACCATACTACTAGATAAATTAGTTTAACTAGGCTTTATAACCATTCTACACTCCTGATTTTCGTTAAGTAAATAATTTCATGAATGTATATAGTTTTTCATATCCCTAGTTTATATTTTATAAACCATCTTCAACTAATTTGTTTTAAATAATCAAGTGGGGAATAAATTAAAAAAAAAGAAAGTGGAAACTTCACTTTATTTGCTTATAGAAAAAAAAATCTTTAGCTGATGTATATATTTTCCAGTTCTTTTCCCCTTTTTCACAAAAAATGTATTATTCTCGCAATAATATAAGTAGTAGACTTTTCTAACTTTTATCAAAACGATTTTCAAGCACTAGAAAGTAATTATTATAATAACTCCATTTTTCTCTTGATGTCCAATGCAATAAAGGATAATATCCAAATAAGCTTTTTAAATTAGACACATTACTATAAATGAACAATACACCATATCCATTCTGGCTGTTATCTCTATGTCAACTGAGCAAAAATGGTCAGTAATGATTGAATCTATATGGTTCATCATGATTGAAGCAATCCTTGTGAGTCTTGTGACTTTCATTCACGTCTGATCGTGTAAGGTCCGCCTTAACTACTTTATTTATCTTGTATTTCTGAATCAATTGTTATTTTAACCCTGATGTTGAGCGACAAACTTGAGTCGTAACGTCGGTAACCATTCTAAATATATTATCACTAAAAATCCTTATAATTTATCATCAGAGGTTTAAAACAGTTAATAAAACTCTTAAAAATTATTTTTAGATTTGGTTCAATATTTGCAGGACGGTGATTAGAAAACATTGCATAGCTCATCTTAGAGTAAACATTTTCCTTAACAATGATCAGATCTCACAGTATTTGTTGCCGACTAATTTCAAATATAACAGATTAATAATGCAGATCTGCCTCTCGAGAAAAATATATGATCAAGATTTCTTTTAATAATAAAATTTTGCAAATTATTCCACAACTTGAATGCAAAATGTGCAACACTTAAGAAAAAGAAACACTTTATCATGTATCATTTAAATGCCCAATTTACAGTTATTTGTTAAGGTTAACAATTTACGAGGGTATGGGATATCCGGATGAGATAGAAATATTTAAGCCAACCAGTGCAGAAGAGATGAGAAAATTATATGTTTTCATCTGAAATACATCAAATTACAGAGAATTGGAAGGGTAATCTGGAATATTGTTCTCTGTATATTATAGCAACAAATCCATATTGCACATTGACATGTAATCTGTCCGGATCTTGTTTCTTGGTTATTTTCTTAGTTATCGGAGTAATCTTTTCATTTAATTTAAAAAAATAGTTTAATTTTAATATTTAAAAAATATAATGTATTTATTGTTATTGTGTATGAATATTGTTGTTGGCAATTTTAGATTTTATATTAATTTGATAATTAGGACTATTTTAACTGTTTGAATTTATCCTTTGTTATTGATTATTATCTAGTTATTATTTTACTTTTGTTAATTTTATGCTTTCTGTATACATGGTATGAATGTGTTCACTATAATTATTGTCCAGGTGACAGATTATTATATTTCTAGATTAAAAAAAAAAGAAAAAAAAGTATCCTTATGAGTGTTGTAATATCCGTAAAGTAAAAATGAATGAATTTGTAATACCATAAGAATAATAATGTTCGTAATATTGTGATATTCTCTGCTTGTACGCGGTACTTTCCTTAAAACAAATAAAGATAAAAAATAAATAGATAGATTTTGTTAACTGTTTCAAAGGTTATCTTTGATGGTAAATAAAATAACTTTTTGTATGGTTAATAAATAAATTGGTTAAAAAGCTCCGGTGGGCGATTAAGGAGTCAAAAGAAGGATCTTAAAGGAATCATTATACTTAAACACCCGGGAAATAAGAGGTCCTTAATAGTCGCTACCATTTGCATATAAATGAATTAATCAGTCGTTCTTTTAATGTGCAGTTAAGGGGAAAAGGACCTACTGTTAACTTAGCACTGAACATCAGAAAAAATATATATAAAAAAATAAGGTATAAATAAAAAGTACGATAGAATTCCTTGAGATATATAAAAAATTGTGTCCTAATTGAGGCAGATGCGATGAAATGAGGGTGTGTTAGGCGGAAGGGGGAATTTTTAGATGGTGATTGCTCCGTGATGACAATAAGAGGTTGGCTTTATTACTGTCATTATCTACCTGTACTTACTTCCCAGGTATGTGTATATATATATATATATATATATATATATATATATATATATATATATATAAGCATCAACTTTATTCTGTGACAAAGTCCCTCAACAATAACAATATTGATCATAAAAATTAACATTACAACTGGCCAAAATGCATATTACAATAAAAGAATAACTTTTTTTTTTATTTATATTTGTTTATTTAGAAATATTACATTCTGTCACATCAAGGACATTTATAATAGTGATCAGAGAAAGCACACTCACACTCTATTTACAATAAAAAAAAAAAAAAAAAAAAAAATAATACAGAAACTTAATAATAATAAATACAAAAAAATAAAATAAAAATAAATACAATAAAATAAAATAAATGTATATAAACAAAAGAACTAACCTAATCATACACACTCGGGCTTGAGTGGAGGATCTGGCCATTGCCAAAACTCCAATAGATGCTTATTTACAAAAGGTCTCTGGGCCACTGCCGCTTCAACCTTCGAGGAGGATTGTAAGGATGGGTGGTGCTGGATAGAGATTGTGCAAGGGGATTTGGATGATAGGTAAGGTTCTGGTGAAATTTGGAGAATTTTTCTGGAATAAGGTCTAGGACAAATGGGATATTAAGGTCATGGTGTAGGATTTTGTTATTTACATAGAACGGAGCATCAACTATTGTTCGAAGGACTTTAGATTGAAAGGATTGAATACGTTTGATGTTAGAAGCTTTTGCTGTCCCCCACAGTTCAAGTCCGTATGTCCATATAGGTTTCAGTATTGTCTTGTAGATAAGTAATTTGTTTTCAATAGAAAGTTTGGATTTTCTGTTTAGTAATCTGTATAGCTGGCCGTATCGTCGGTTGAGTTCTTGTCTTTTGAGTCTAGTATGTGGGTTCCACGTTAGTCTTCGGTCTAAATGAAAGCCAAGATACCGGACTGTGTCTGAGTAAGGAAGCTGGATGGAATTAAAGTGTACTGGTGGACAGGAACTGCGTCGGAGTGTAAAGGTAATATGTTGGCATTTAGATTCATTAACTTTAATGCGCCAGTTATTACACCAGTGCTCAATCAAGGTGAGGTGGTTTTGGAGATTTAAGGATGCTATGTTGGGATCAGAGTTGGATGATAAGATTGCGGTGTCGTCAGCGAATGTTGCAAGAAAAGTATCGGGATGAACAGGGATGTCAGCAGTAAAGAGGATGTAAAGCACGGGACCCAAGACGCTGCCTTGGGGAACACCGGCTTTAACGGAGTAGATATTGGAAAATTCTGTTCCACAGCGAACTCGGAAGGAGCGGTCAGAGAGGTAGGATCGGAGGACTAGGTACAAGGACTGAGGTAAATGGATTTTAAGCTTGAAGAGCAGTCCGGAGTGCCATACCCGGTCAAATGCCTGTGCAATGTCCAGAAATGCACCCGAACAGTATTCCTTGTTTTCTAGGGCTGAGGAAATATGATCAACAACTCGGAGTCCTTGTTGAACAGTAGAATGTTGTGAGCGAAAACCAAACTGATGGGAAGGAATATTTTGGGATTCTATAATGGGTAGGATTCGTTTCAAAAGGATCTTTTCAAAAATTTTTGAAAGGATTGGGAGTAGGCTGATTGGTCTATAGGATGTTGAGCTATTGAGAGGTTTTCCTGGTTTTGGGAAGAGGATAATAGTGGAGTGTTTCCATAACAGAGGGAAGTGGGTGGTGCGTAGGATACAATTGTAGATATATGTAAGGAATATAACTGCTTTGGATGGAAGTTGTCGAAGGATTTGAGGTGTAAGGAGATCATGTCCAGGAGCTTTACGGAGGATTAGTTTTTTTAATTGAAATTTTACTTCGGAAGGATGAATAGCTTTTGGGGGCAAGGAAAGTGGGATTGGTGATGTAAGGAGTTCTTCTACTGTTACGGTGTGGGCAGGATGGGATTCCGGATGTGAAATAAATGTATTGGATAGGTGAATGGCGAACTCCTCAGCTTTATCTTCGTCAGATGCTGCCCAGGAGCCATCACCTCGTCGGAGAGGATGGGAAATGCGGTGAGGATTTAGGATTTTTGTTGTGGTTTTCCAAAGGGAATTGTCGCGAGAAGAGAGGGAGGATAGGTAGGAGTTGAAGGATTGTGATCTGAAGGTGGCTAATTCCAGTTTTAATTGTTTGCAGTAGTAATTATAGGAGCAGCGGTCGGTAGGATGTCGGGTACGTTGCCATAATAATCTGGCACGGCGTTTGGTGCGGATTAGGTTAAGGATGTGTTGGGGTAGAATGGTCTTTATAGGAATTCTGGAGGAGTCTTTTGGGAAGGAGGCAGTCCAGGCGGCTTGTTGGATTGTGGTAGTAAAGGAATTTACGGCACTATCAAGGTCATCGGGAGTTTTGAGGGATATGTTGAGATCAATATTATCGGAGATTATTTGGCGGAAAAGGTCCCAGTTTACTGGGCCCCTAATGAATGACGGTGGAGAAGGTTTGGGAACAGGTTCAAGTGAAACATTAAGGATTAGAGGACTATGGTCAGAGGAAAGTTCATTTAGACGTGTAATGGAACAATTGAGGGGACTTAAGCCGCTGTGGATAAAGAAATCAAGAAGATCAGGATTACGGTTGGGATCTGTGGGCCAGTAGGTAGGAGAGTTGGGGGAAAGGAGGTGAAAACGTTGGGAATTGAGTGCAGACAGCAGGGTTCGGCCACGAGAATTCGTGGTTCTGGAACCCCATTGTTGGTGCTTGGCATTTAGGTCTGCACCCAAGATGAAGTGATGTCCTAAGGAGTCTAGGAGAGAACTGAATTGGGCATTGGATATGGATCGGTTAGGAGGGCAATACGCTGATGCAAGAGTGACCGGAAAGGAGAAGGTTTTTATCACGATAGCGGTGGACTGTAGGAAATCATGTATTGGTAATGGGAGTACGTGATGGGAGAGGGATTGGTGTACAATTACAGCAGTACCGGCATGTGCTTTTCCGTCAGGGTGGTCAGTACGATATGTCAGGTATTGTGGTATATTGAAGTGCTGTTTAGTGGTTAGTCGAGTTTCAGTAATTAGTGCCACATCAATGTTCTTGTCAAGTAGTAAAGTAGATAGTTCGTCTGTATGATTTCTAACACCATTCGCATTCCAAAGGAGAATGGATATGGGTTTAGGGATGTGAGTCATTTAAGGATTTTTCAAAGGAGGGATGAGGTGAGATACGAGATTCGTGAGGAGTGATATGAGTGGAGTAACAAGGGATTTGAAATCGGTGAGGAAAGATGCTAACAAACTTGTGAGATCTGTTGCATTTGAAGGAGGAGGAATATGAGGAATTTGTTGTTGGTGGTTAGGTATATTAGGATGAAGAGGATTTTGAGGTTGGGTTTGAGGTTGTTGTTGTGGCAGGGCTTGACATTTATCGGTTAAAGTCTTACCTCTAAGTAGTTGGGAGAATGATACATCATTGTTTACAATTCTGGAAGGCTCTCTCTCTCTTCTTGTTCTTAGTGCATCTTGAATCCGGTTTTTCTGGTGTCTGGTTTTGAGATTCTTGTAAATTTGGCAGCCTTTGTAGTTGGCCGGGTGTCCCTCCAAGCATAGGGCACATACTGCTGGATCTTGTATAGGTTTGGTGCACTCTACAGATTTGTGCTGTTCACCGCACTTCACGCAACGCGGCAGATGGTAGCAATATGTCTTCGTGTGGCCATAGGTCTGACAATTATGGCACTGCACGATGTCTCTCTTGGGATATGGCTTCTCAACTTTCACCATTGTGTAGTATATTCTTGTGATATCATATATTTTTTCGATACCTGGCGATGGCTCCAAGTCCACGAAAAACAATGGTAGGGGGATCCTATTTCGTAATCCTGGCTGCTCCCTGTCCTCCTTCAAAACGATTGTTACCTGGCGTACATTGAAACCAAGCGTCGTTAGTTCTTCTTTAATAACTTCAGTGGGGGTTGAGGAATGTAAATTTCTTATCACTACTCGTAAAGCTCTTTCCTGCCTCAGCTGGTAAGTGTGAAAATTCGCATTTGTTTCTGATAAGTACTTCACTATTTTTCGGTAGGCTTCTGCAGAATCAGGTGTTATTTTGGTGTCATTGGTTCTGTTAAGGCATGAATAACTGCCAGAGCAGATTTTATTTAGTTGGGTGCAGAACATCTGGAAATTTTTTATATTTTTCACAAATATCGGAGGAGGCTTTGGTTCTCTGGGTATTGCTGCAGACTCCATTACTTCTCTGTCATTTTGAAGCACTTGGTAGGGGTTTGGAGTAAAGAAAGGTGATTCTTCAATCGTTTCTTGTGCAGACGTACCTGGTTGGGGCTGAGGTTCTGGTTCTGAAGTGTTCATTTTGGTCACTGGAGGTATTTCTCGTAGGCAGCGACGAGTCCTTTGTTTGGCTGGTGAGCTAACTCCGTCTGACCGAGACCTCTTGGGCACCTTACTGGCCATCACTTGCTGATCATACCGCATATCATAAGAGAAAAATAAATAAATAAATAAAAAAAAAAAAAAAAAAAAAATTTTTTTTTTTTTTTTTTTCTTAAAATAACAAAAAAAAAAGATGTCAACAGTAAATATCAACTGCTCTGATATACACTTTAACTGTATCACGTGAATAATCAGAGAGATTCCGCTATAAAATTGGTAAAAACTGAGAGAGGAGTTGAGGAGACAACCTTCTCATCAGCTGATCCACTGCCTTCTAAAAAAAAAAAAAAAAAAAAAAAAAAAAAAAAAAAAAAAAAAAAAAAAAAAAAAAAAAAAAAAAAAAAAAAAAATGATAACAGGAGTATGTACATAGCTATACGGAAATGTTAAAGGAAAGAATATGAAAAATAAGGTCACAATACTGCAAAATACCTGTTGCAAACAACCAAATTTGTTTTTTAATATCCAAAGCATAAAATGCGAGTGAATCATTTCCCTTTTGCTTACAATTTTTTTAACCTTCCAACCGAATAAAAAATATCCCTACATTTAGTAGTGAGGAAATAAACATTTTTTATTTTCAATTTTGAACCATTGTAATTGCCGAAAAAAAAATTAAAATATTTAATCCTCCCTCAAACTTTGAGGTTTTCCGTTTCACGATACGTAGAATTCGAATATCGAATAAAAATCGCTTTAGTCCACAGCTTTTCTCCGGGACTACTGGACCGATCTTTTTTTTTCAAATTTGAAATAAAAGTCAGGAGCCATCCCACGATTATCCTTCTCCCTCGACATTACTATCCGCCCTTTTCTTCGGCGGCGGAAAAATCTATTTTGGTATAGACTAGTGCCTAAACCAATTTCTATGAAACTTGGCTTAAGGCTTCTCTTCTATGTCCTTTGTATATATATTATCTATAAATATATAAGTTCTTCAACGAAACGAAGCTGGGAAAAAGTAACGAGGGGTGGTCAAATTCGAGTTCTGAATATCTTAAGAAGTTTACAGTTTTTGATGTTGATGTATGTTTTTCAATGTTTACGAAATTTCCTAATAATTTAAAAAAACATCATTGAAATACGACAGTTCGGTACAAAGATATGGTATTCTAAATATCTTTCATATTTTCTACATTATATTCAATATCTTTTGTTTTTGTTTTTGATTTTTTTTAAGTTTTACATTTACTGATGCAATGTTGTGTATTTTTTTTAGCAACTTATCAATGATAAAAAAATTATTTTGGCCAATATTAGGGATCATATTTTATTTATTTTGATTTATATTAAATTGAAAGTAATGTTAATTTAGATGTTAAATTGTTTGGAAATAATAAACCATTGTGTAATAATTATCAGCTTTTTTTTATAATTTATTTTTTTTTAAATTGCAGATTTAAAACTTACTTTATTATGTTCATAAATACTTTATTACATGATTTTTTTGTTTTCCGGAATTCTAATTTTCGGTTATTATTTTAGAAAATATTATTCCGATTCAAAAAAACTCCTTGAACAATTGGACAAAATTATCTTCATCAGTGCTCAAATTGAAACTGATAGATGGACTATAAAATAGTTTATCATAATTATATTCGTAGGAATACCTTTTGCTTTGATATTTAAAGAAGTCGTCATTATTTGGTAAAAAATTTATCTGCCGATACGATGCTACCCTCCCCAAATTTTAGCAACGTTTTTGACGCCTGGTAGAACTCATAATTTCATGTTGATGTAAAAGTGCTGTTGAAATAATGCAATTTTTAAGAATTGTTGTCTTTTAATAAAATAGTTTTACCACTATTTAGCCTATTTATGAACGCCTCCCCGGACCATCTCCTCCTTTGTAATGCAACGGTCAACTATTAAATATTCAGTTTACTCTTTTTCAGTAGGGCTAATGATTATAATGGTGTTTGACTAAAGGTTTTCTTTCAAAAAGGCTACAAAATTCGATTCGGCTTTTGGACTAATTTACATTACGCTGCTGGTCATAACAAACGATAAATTAACTATATATGTATTATATATTATGACATATCGGAGCAGAATTATATTTCCTTTAGCTATAAATAATTTCCAGGCTGGAAGGGATGCTGTAATCTTGACATCGCATCCAGCCCTCCTTTTCCGAGAACCCTCGTGCAGTTATTTTCCTGCGAGAGATTTCTCATCCGAGAAAAGTTTAAATTAATGAGAAATAAACAGTATTTATTTGTAATTAACTGATAATTAACCTATTTCCTGGGTTCCCGTTATTTCACTTTGGGATGCAGTACCGGATACAGGATTAAATTTTGTGGGTTCTTCACCTCGAAACCTTTTGTTTATATATATATATATATATATATATATACACATTCTTGAAGTCCTATTATAAATTTAATTTCTTTTAGAGATAATAATTTACATATGGCAGTTATATTTAGTGTCTTTATGTTAGGCTCCTGTTTTCTTACTGTCGAATCTTCAATTTAATAGTCCGTGGTACAGACCCCTTTTTATCTGATAATTAACATCCTCCTAAAACTTACTTCATCTTATCGCAAAAGAACACCTTTTTGGAAATAGAACTGTTTCAAACTGGAGATCATTAATGTTCGTTTATTCTATGAGATACAAAAAAAACGTTTGCGTTTTTTATTTAATTAATTAATTTAACAGGCTTTTGAACGAGTCTGGCTCCCGGAACTGCTTTACAAACTGCGTAAATTTCTACACTCTACATACTTCCTCATTATCTGTTTCTATCTAACTGATAGATCCTTCAAAATAAATCGTAATGATGCTTATTCATCCCTTTTTTCCCAGTCCGCTGGTGTTCCTCAAGGTAGTTTTCTTGGTTCTATCATTTACACAGTTTATACAGCTGATATCCCAACCCATCCTAACACTGTCATTACCACGTATGCCGTGATACATGTGTCCTATTAATATGTCCTAGTTTATAATGACCCAACGATTGCATCCCAAACTCTTCATTCACACATCACAAATCCTGAAGAATGTTGTCAAAACAGGAGGATTAAAATAAATTCCATCAAATAACCTTTCCCCTTCGTCGTAAACCTATGTCCTCCTTTCCTACAGTATCCATTAATAATACCCCAGTTATTCCAGTTGAACAAATGCGATACCTTGGACTCCACTTAGATAAACGTCTAACTTGGAATCCTCATACCAGATCTTGTTTACCTGTTTTATGGCTATTTACTATTTTAAAAAAATATGTTTATCAATAGACCATTTCTCTTGAATTTTATTTATTTTATTTTTTTATCTTGTTGACTTTAAGACTTGTAATAGCAAGTCCTATTTTGCCAATGAAATATTTTCATTGTGAGATGAAATTACACTGGATATATATTTAATATTTCTAGATATATGATTATTGATTGTAAGATAGATGGGCACTGAATGTAACTTATATAAAACTTAAACTAGAAACACTAGTTAAAAACTTAGGTGACAGTAGTTTCATAGAGAGAATCACTTTATTATCATAAAATAAAATGGTGCTGCACCATTACATTGGGTTGCTAACAACACAGCATACTTATTAATCACTACAGACATTATTTAAAATTATTATACAATTATATAGGATTAACAATATGTATGAGCATAGTATACAATATTTTATACATATATATATTATTATTTTTTTTTCCTTTTTTTCTGCTTTTTTTATTTTTATTTTTACTATTTCTTTTATTCATTTATAATCATTCTGTACCCCTTCTCTTCCTTCTCTCCCCCTATACATGTTCCCACTCCTCACATTCTCTCCTCTCTCTTTCTAACCTAATACATAAAAAATACATAAAGTACAGTGGACGTGTTCAATAAATAATAATATAATGAGAATAAGAGGCCAATTTTATTTTGTAACTGTTTTTATGTCATTCAATAATTTTATCAAATCACATTATTCATCGACTGAAGAAAGTTAGCTCCATTATCTTGAATTATTAAGGTTGATCTCAATTAGGAATCGAATTGAAGCTGATAGAATGCGCTAACAAGTATTAAGAATGGCTTCATTTTGACTTTGAATGGTACCATTTTTACACATTTCGGTCACCCTTTGAATGAGCACCGTTTTGGAACGCCTTCCCTTAGGTTTTGCAGTGTAATGGAGACATTCAATGCTTAGGATACAACATAACGGTGTACGACTAAAATTCTTCTTCAAATGATTCACAAAATTCCGAATCGGTTCTTGGACCAATTTCTTCGCCAATAAATACAAACAAAACAATTACGATTGCGTGTTGCCAATTAATGGTGATCCCCCAAGGCCCGCCAATTCCTGAGAGGTGATTCATTGTCGGATCCTCCGAAAACAGGCTTGAACCAGGACAGCTTTGGTTTCCCAGGAACTGTTAGTTGTGTGGGCAGGTAGGTAGCCACTGGCGCCGTAGCTCTCACCTCGGGATGCCGCGCCACTTGAGCAGCCGAAGCCACTCGATAGGTAGCCCGGCCCTGCTACCTCTTGTCAACGGCTTCCAGGAAACTATCATTGATGACTCCCTCAGTCAACATTTAAGGATCCGGGAAAAATATAAGCGTTAAAAAAAAAAAAAAATTAGTGAGTCAGCTCACAAAACTTTCTTATTTCTTCTTACAAAAAGTTCTCAAAAGAAAGCAGCGTTAAAGTACTTTTTGGCGGAATATGTTAAACCATAATAATAATAAGTCTGTTCCCCGAGACTGAAGGTTTTTTAACTGCAATCCAGGAACAGTTTATAGCTACCAGATCCTACTGGCGACACGTCTTGAAGCAACAGAATGTATCGGACAAATGTAGGCTCTGTGCAAGCACATATGAATCCATTCAACACATAACTGGAGGCTGCGGAGCTCTTGCAGGTACAGAATACCTAAAAAGACATGACGATGTTGCCAAAGTCTATCACCAGGCGATTGGTCTAAAAATTAAATTATTAAACGACCCGATGCCCTACTATAAATATTGCCCTAAAGGTATTTGCCAGAAAGATGGCTTAAAATTATATTAGAATCAATCGTTTATAACAGACCATCTCGTGATCCACAACAGACCTGATATTGTGTTAATTGACGGCAACATTAATGTGGCTGAAATTATAGATATTGCTGTTCCAAATGACGGAAACATTAACTCAGTCTGTGCAGAAAAAAATCGGAAATATCAAGGTCTAGCAGCTGAGTTAAAAAGTTTGTATAAACTTAATAAAGTAACCGTTAGGGGCGTTGTGATCTCCAGCAATGGCCTGGTACCGGCCGGTGTCTACTGTGGAAGCTACTGACGGGCTGGGCCTCCCAACTCATGTAATAAAGGAAGCTCAGAAAGCGGTGCTGCTGAATACTGCCAGAATTGTAAGAAGCTTTCTCAACATTCAATAGTAATTAAAATTGAACATACCTGAGGTGGTTGGAGTTGATCCTCCCCCTCTCGAGTACACACAAAAAAACCTTTTGCAAAAGTGTTGACAAATAAAATAATAATAATAATAATGATAATTATTATTATCCGCTAATACGGAGTATCTGCAGAGGCACAACAATATTCCACCAGGCTATGGCTATGAAACTTGACCTGTTGGATGAAAAGGTGCCATATCCCCACATATATTATTACAGTAAGGCTCGAAATCGGTTTTGTACCAAATATAAGCTCCTTTCATGCTCAAATACCATGAATGGGGTACCGTTGGATTATTAATTTCACGGGGGGTTAGCGAATTGTATTCTCCACTTTTGTTTTTCTTTCTAAAATAAATAAAGTCGATACAAACATTTTGCTGGGCTTCAATACTGGAACGATGGTAGGTCTGTAGATCGATGCGGGAAAAATTGGATCTTGAAGATTTTGATGCGTACAGCAAGACCGAAGATAGTTCCCCCGGAACTATCAGATCTTGCATTTTTAAGCCCAAAAACGTACCATTTTCGAATTAACGCAAGGCATAGGGCATCCACACAGCTTTACATTACTTGTGGTACTGTCATTCAAGACATGTCTCATTTCGTGGACTTGAGGACTCTATGATCGAGATAGGAGTTTATATTATTTATCGATGGTGGTTTTGATCGGCAAGCCATATCATCGTTAATTTTTCACCAAATCTCACGTTTGAGCCAACAATTTCGAAGGTTTCCTTCTCCTTCAGGCTGGCAAAACAGTCCAATCACCTCGAAAATTCAGGCAAACAAGTTATGAAAGAAAACAAACTTTATTTGCAAATAACTAAAAAATTACACACTTTTCCCTTGTAATTCCCATGTTTATATAAAACATTGCTAAATTGTCTACAAAAGGAAAAAAAATCATCGAAATCGGACTATTTTTAACAATGATACAGCTTACTGAAATTCGTGAACATGTTGGTTCCAAACAAAATTGAAGATTTAAATTAATTTTTGTATTCTTTGTCGATTATATTTATCGATAAAGTAACATTTGATTTCTTTATCTTTTGATACGTTGCATTATTTTATTTTATTATTAATTTGGCATTTGATAACAATATGCTGTGCGAATTTTTCGCACGGGCCTACTAGTTACAAATATAATCCGATAAGGCTACTTCAGAAAGCTTCCCTCAAGATGTATTGGGACGAATCTATAATAATGGATCATACAGTGAGTCACAACAGACCCGATATCCTTATTATAGATTTAGGAGCAAAGAAGGCAAACTTAATTGATATCACGATTCCAAACGATAACAACATAAGCACAACCGTGGGAGAGAAGCTCCGCAAGTACCAAGAACTGGCGATCGAATTAAAGGAGTTGTACCATTTGGAGTGCTTATTGGTTACACCAATAATAATATCAACCAATGGTCTGATCCCAAAGTCACAGGTGGCAGGTACGGAAGGCTTACCCCTAAGGGTAAGCCTTAAGGAATTACCCCTGGATGTGTTAAGAGTGGCTCAGCAAGCTGTTCTCTTGGATACAGCGAGAATAACAAGAAAATTTTTAAATATCTAAAATATTATAACTGCAGGTGGTTGGACTTGTCCCCCACCTTCAGCTTGGAATCCACAAAAGGCGAGAATAAAAAAGATAATAATAATAAAAGGCTTAGCGAATCCGGAGGTTCGATGCCGACACCACCAATCGCCGTTTAAACCCAGTCCCTTCAGATCGGCTTTAACGCAATCTTCCCACCTTCGCTTCGGTCTACCTCTCGGACGTTTACCATTCGCTACAGGAAAAGTCAACCTTTTAGGAATTCTTTCGTTACCATTCCCAACTATTTTACAAGCCCATTTGATTCGCCAAAATTATATTAACTGGATACAGTTCACACTTCTCGACGTTGTGCAACCTTCTGAACTCTCTGGTTAACTCATCTTTCTTCGGTCCGAATATTCTGCTCAAACCTTTATTTTCGAAAACCTTAAGACGTTGCTCATTCCTTAATGTAAGCTGCCACGTTTCGCAACCATAAAGAACTGTAGGTAAGATAATGGTTTTACTGATTTTAGTCTTTAAATTCCGGGACGCTAAGTAGTTTTGTCACAGAAAAATAACAAGCATTTTCCGCCTTCTGGCTAACCTTAATCTCCTCTTGTATTTCGTTTTTTCTAATTATCGTCAACCCTAGACACTTAAACTTCTCTACCTGTTCAAATATGTTACCTTCTATATCAATATCACCAGCGATATCGCCATTTTTGCAGCTAACCATATATTTTGTGTTATCTGTGTTTGGAGTATGGTCCCGTGTGGTGGAGTATGCTATATAGATAATTTGTTATACATGTGTGCTTGTGTATCAGAAATATAAAAATAAAATAATCTACTTAAGTTTAAAAAGTTTCTTCCTTCTCACTTTATATATTTTAAAGTACAAACTTTATTTTTAAAAAAATAATTCAATTACGATTTATGTAATCTTGAATGATTTAGTTATCAATTTTTTTAACATCCGAAAATGATATTACAGGTATTCATACAACCAGTGCTAAGTATTGTAAACCTCTTAAATATATTCATAAGTTGAGAAAAACTATATTTTCTATTCCGATCGTCATATCAAAACCAATATTTATTAAAAAATAAATTTTGAAATTTTTATTCGTACCTCATATTTTCGAGAATCCCTGATTATTTCAGTGGTAGTTAAAAACATTGAAAACTTAATAGAACCGCTTTTGGAAAGAAATAAACTTCAAAACCCGTTTTTGAACAAAAAAAATGATTCGACGACTATATAAAATTAAGTTTTTATTTATAATGATTGTACAATTTACAATTACATTATTTTGAATATAACTAGCGCAAACAGAGCTTTCTTTTTCCTCTCCAAGGTATTGAAATCATGAAAAATCCAAAAAAATAAAAAAATAGGAATTACGGTAATGCAAAATAAAAAAAAAATTATATCTAACTTTCATTTGAATAAAACGGTTTAAAAAACTTTTCATGAATTATTTTTATAATTATTTTTAGGAAATGTAAGTTTATTACATTTATTGAAAAAAAAAAAAAGCCTGAGTTCAACATCACTCTTAAGTTTAGGTTCGTTAAAAAAAAAAAAAAAACGCTATCGGAATCTTTTTTTTTTAGATGGAAATCGATAAATATCCTGGTTTCGAAAATATGGATTAGGATTCACTTTGGAAATAAACGACTCATTAAATTGGAAATATACTATGATTCATCTTTCTTTTTTCACCAGCCGATAGCTTTAAAAAAATATATTCAAAATATTTATTCATTTCGATAGACTATAAGGCTCCTGCTGGATTGTATAATAGTTAATATCTTTTTGTGTATTCACATGGGCTGCCACCTCAAAGCAACTTCAACGGAATAATATTTTAATCATTATTAGTTATAATGATTATTTTTCTATGATTCCTCCGTTATTTTTTTATTGTATAATCTTCCCAAGCATAATTGACTTCGTTTTAATTTTCTTTTGTTTATATTCTATTTTAATATTGTTTCTTAATTACTTAACTCTATAAACATATATTTAGCTAAAAATGAATGAAGATTATTCCTGTATCAGATAATTAGTCCCTATTAATTAACTAATTACATGGCTAGCGGAAAAGGCAGTTTAGCCTTCAATTAATTGTGAATGCACTAACAGCCCGTTCGTTATCAGGCTTAGCTGCATTCTGCTATTCTTTCTTTATTCAAAGCATATAGTATATTGCTATATACTATGGCCTTCATTAGTATTAATACTACAATTAAGAGAAATTTATTAATTGTACATTAACTTATGAAGTTAATAGCCGCGTTTTGCACTTTTAATTAGATTGAGCCATCAGATCTCCGATGTGTAACTCTCGGGTAAAGTCGGCTGGGGACGACTAATTGAAGTATTTTTTCATATTGATTGAAATATCTCAGAAACTAAAAATCGGACCTGCATACTATAAGCGAGAGAAATGTTCATCATTTCATCCTCTTTGTAATGAGCTATTATTTATAATTTATATTTTTAATCTCGGCTTGTTGATGTTTTTACTTCTATCGTGTTGTCTAAAGCACTTAGTTGTTTTTTTTTTAATTTAATTTCTTTCTACTTTCTATTTTGTTTTCTCAATACTCTTACCTCAACATACGAGGGGTTGTTCTAGAGGTTCTAATCAGAGATTCATTCCATGAGTCCTCCAAAAAATAAATTTTAGGCCGCCCAGGCTGGATTATAACCTGCGCCGTTGTTAGACTTGATAATGTTAAAGTTTAAGCTTTAACACGCTCGGTCATTACGATCTCAAAACTTCAGAAATCGAAATTTTGAAAAATAATCTTTCATTTGCTTAGTTAATGAAGGATAATTTTAGATTGCTTGGAAAAGGAAAACGCTTTTGACTTTGGAAATTCGTGAAGGTCAGTTATGAAGTGAAAATACTAACAGTCCTTTTTTTCCCAGTTTTTACTTATATTTCATAAATGGACAGTCGAAAAAAAAAAAAACTTGTTCTTCCTAACATAAAAGCTAATATTTTTTGTTATAATGTTCGTGGTTTTCTTATATGTAATATTTATTATCTGTCTCGATCTCTTACTATTTTCTTTTAATATTTACTATCTTATAATATTAAATAAAATTATTGATATCTTATTCTCATTGGTTTCTTATAACTCTGATTTTAATGTATTCGACACACCGAATATTTTAAGTTGATAAAAAAAAAAAAAATAAATAATAATAATAATGATACAAAAAGTAACTTCGTAAATTGTATTTACCTAGTCCTGTCATAAATATTGTTGCAAGGCAATATATACAGATTTCAACAGAAACATTATTTTTATCAAAACCTTTATTAGAAAATAAAATGTATATCTGTAGAAAGTAAAACAAAAAGAAATTACTTAAAATGTTCCCCTTTTGTCTTGACATAGGCATTTAATCTCCGTGGCCATTCATCAACAGCAGCACGCAGCACTTCTTGAGGAAAGTGCTCAACTGCTCGGACCAGAGATTGTTTGAGGCTTTCCAAGTTAGGGTGTGCTCTGTGGCATGCCATCCTCTCCAGTTCGAACCAAAGCCGATAATCTAGTGGGTTGAGATCAGGGCTTCCTGAGGACCAATCCGAGGCAGAGATGAACTCTGGAATGTTCTTTTGCAGCCACTGCCAAATTTATCTGGTCTTGTGAGCTGGCTTGACGACAGGTTCGAAAATATCGTCCTGATGGTTTTTAGCGGCTGTTCTAACTCCATTTTCACAAAAATGGAGCTTTGTGGTGCCATCCAAGCAAACTCCCCACCAAACCATCACCTCTTTATACTCTTCCAATGTCTTCCTCTTCTTCTTTAGAGCTGTGTGCGTACTCGCGATCATTTTGGCGATTACTTTTTTCTTCAATTGTAAAAGTTTTCTCATCGCTAAACAAAATCATTCGATGAAGACCATTGGTCTAACGGCCAAGGAGCACTTGTCATCTGTCCATTCTAATTATTTTTAGGGAAGTGGTTAGCCTTTATCCTGCCATTATTCGAAATTTACCCATCCAATTGTCACTTTTCATTATGCGAGACATTGATTTGATAGAGATTTCCATTTTCCGAGACACGATTTGTTGTTTTCGATTCGATTTCTTCTGATTCGAGCAGCCACTGCTCTCACTGCATTAGCCGTTCTCACAGTGCGGGGACGGCCTGGTCGAGGTCTGTCACATACATATAGGGTCTGATTATATCTATTTATAGTGCGGTACACGAACATACGGCTGATATTCAAAGGTTTCAAACTACTGAAAGTCTCTGACCTACATTTCTCACTTTTATGTAAGGTGATCACAGCTATTCGTTTTTCTTTATCATCCCACTCCATGTTAACTGAGCGAAAGCCCAATACATACTAATTCGGATTAATACCTGATATGTAAAGAAAAATGACCTAATAGAGGTAAGGATTATCTAAATAATATCCAAGGATGTAAACAAAGTTCAACTTTTGTAACAGTATTTATGGCAGAGCTAGGTACTTATTATTAATCGGCCGATGCCATCAATGTATGTTGCATCTGGTCGGGCCAAATTGTCATTATTGGTTAAATAAAACTCTTAAGTTTTGGTCGATTCTGATTTTCGTCATATAAATGACTATAAATTTAAGAAAAATTCCAGTAAAAAAAAATTGTCCGTTTCATTCACCAGAAGGCTATCAGTAGCGCTGATATGTTTATAATATCCCGGCGGAGTGCCTCTAGAAGGGAAAGCCCATTAAGGCCCAGTATCACCAGGATTCGAGGAGATAAAAACTGAAAATAAAACAAAGGCGAGGAATTCTTACAGGCTATTAGGTATTAGATGTGAATGCTCCCAAACCGCCGAGCATTCCATTCCTCCGAGCCCGAGCAAATAATAAAAAAATGCCTCTTTATGTGAGCTCTTCTCTCCAGGATTCCATATTTTTACGAGACAAGAGGACCGCTATTGTAATTAACGGACGGGCCGCATTTCGGGACATTTAAGCATTTTAATTTATTCAAGATGGCTCCTGTACCGGTCAGCGCTGTTCTCGAGGACGAGAATGTCATTTAAGAATTCGATACGGTCACTAGAATTTATTCCAGAACTCTCCCTAATATAAGCCACATCAGCGAATAATGTTTAACAAGTATTTTAATTTAAAAAAATAAAATATAAAATCTGGTGCGGTGCGCCTTACACAACTTTCACTTACCACCCTCTTCTTAGCAGAAATAAGTATTTTCAGACAAAGGAGAAGTGAAAGTAAAAATTATAGACGCTATATATATTAGTATTTCATTGTGAGTATTTTTATTTATATAAGTACCCTTATATAAGTTTCCTTATTGGTTTAAAGGTTATTGACTACTGTATGAAAAAAGTTTCCAAAAGAAAATTTAAAATGCCTATCATTGTTGTTTCTGTAGTGCTCCTGAGATCAGTGTGGTTCATGCTTTCCTACAAACGGTTTTGCTAAGAGCAATATGAACATATTATCTTATCTTTATAGTTAAATAAAGATTTATAATTTTTCTGAGGTATGTCTATTACTGGTACTGACCTCCTGTCCATTACTAGAACAATTGAATTTCGGGGTTTCCATCACTTGAGCAAAAATCTGGTGCGGTGCGCGCATCACACGACCTTCACTTACCACACTCTTCTTAGTAGAAATAAGTATTTTCAGACAAAGGAGGAGTGAAAGTAAAAATTATAGACGCTATAATTATTTGTATTTCATTGTGAGTATTTTTATTAGTATAAGTACCCTTATATATACAAATTTAAATATTTATATCGGTGTAATCTGTACAATTATATATTAAATAATACCAACCATAGCATTTATGAAAACCGCATATGTATATTTATATAATATTGTCGGAGTCCATATTATCATAAGCTCATGTTGTGTGGAAGCCTGTTATAATCTTTCAGGTGCGATCAACTGCAACTATTCTTCGTTACGATTTTTTATTTCCGTTACCTTTAATTAATTATCAAATTCATTCATATTTTATATTTAACTATCTTTTTTATTAGAGAATTATGCGGAATAGTCAATTGTTTCAAATAATAAAAAATTAAAGGTACTTTAGAGGAAGCTAATATTGAAAATTAGCCATTTAAGCCCTGTTAGAGAACATCAATCAGAATAATACTACATTTTATTAAAAACCGCTTAATTTTAAACTGACATAATCAATTTAATCAAAATCATTAGAGCCGTTTGCGAGAAAATTGTAAAAATGTGTTTAGACCACGATATGAAGTGCAACTTTCGATCAGTCGATTTTAACGAAAAAGTTACTGAAACATAGCTAGCATATAAAAACCTTAAATATGAAATTTCACTTCCGTACGACTTTTCGTTTTTGAGCTAGACTGTTAACACATACACGCAGAGGCCATTTTGCGGGACTTGGTTATTTGGACTCAAAACGTGTATTTTCGTTGAAAAATTAAATTCGAAAATATTTTCACGATCGCAATACTTTCCTTTAGTATATATTTCATATATGATTTAAATATTGGTACGTGGAACGTAAGGAGTTTAAACACAGCAGGGGGGCTAAAATCGGTCGCGAATGAGGTAAATGGGTACAATTTGGATGTCGTGGCTCTGCAAGAGGTTCGCTGGCCAGGGGAGGGCTCGATGAGGGAAGGGAAGTACACTATTTGGTACGGAGGAAGCGAGAAACATTGTTTAGGTACCGGGTTTCTAATTAGGCGTAGATTACTATCCGCTTTGAGGGACGTACAATTCTTTAGTGATAGAATTTCGGTAGCTACATTTCAGGGACGTTGGTTTAAAATCGCATTAATAAACATACATTGTCCGACCGAAGACAGTGACGATGAAGTCAAAAGTGAATTTTACGATAAACTCGAATGGGTTTATGATAAACTACCACGAAACTACATGAAAATAATTGTAGGTGACGCGAACGCAAAGGTAGGAAGGGAAGAAGTTTATATTCCGACGATTGGTAAAGAAAGTTTGCACGAATATAGTAATGATAATGGGATCCGTCTGATAAACTTTGCCATCTCGAAAAACCTGATAATTAAAAGTACGACGTTTAAACACAAGGATATTCATAAATATACTTGGACATCACCGGATTCGCAAACACGAAATCAAATCGATCATGTCTTGATACAACACAGCTGGCAAAGTAGTATAATTAATGTACGGTCTTATCGCGGAGCAGAATGTGGGTCGGATCATGAATTAGTAATCGCGAAACTTCGACAAAAACTTAATATAAAAAAGAGAAAAGAAAACCGTTTCGATTTTGAGAATTTTAATTTGGAAAAATTAAAAAATCCATCAATTAGAAACCAATTCGAGCTAGATGTTAAGAATAGGTTTGAAGCTTTAGAGCTTCCTGCCGAGGACCACGAGGATATTGACAAGTTATGGATAGAGATCAGAGATAATATTAAAGCGGTCGGTAACTCGTGTCTAGGAAAAAAGGAAAATAAGAATAACACACCGTGGTTTGATGAAGATTGCTTAAACATGTGTGAAAAAAGAAAAGCCGCTAAATTAAAAGCTCTAAATAATCCTAGCGAAGACAATCTGGAATACTTCCGAATCTCAAAGAACGAAACGACAAAATTGCTCAAAAATAAAAAAAGGGAGTATCTTAAAAATAAAATAATTGAAATAGAAACTAATAGAATCGAAAATAACGTAAGAGACATGTACAAAGGTATAAACAGATCACGTAAATATGTAGGGTCCGTAACGTCTGGAATTAGGGATGATAATAACAATATTCTGACCGATCCGGTTGACATATTGAATAAGTTTAAGGACCACTTTGACAATATTTTAAATACGGGAAATTATGATCTGTGTCCTCCTTCTGAGTACCAGAGTGCTGAACCGTTAATAGAAGGACCAACTAAAGAGGAAGTTGAAGTAGCTATCGGAAAATTAAAATCATATAAAGCAGCGGGAATCGATAATATTCCTACTGAACTAATTAAGGCATGCGGAGAAGCTGCAGTTTCTAAAATACATCGGTTGGTTAAAAAGATCTGGGTGAACGAGAAATTACCTGAAGAATGGAAAGAATCTATTCTTATTCCGATTCACAAAAAGGGTCCGAGGACGGACTGTAATAACTATCGAGGAATTTCACTCCTTCCGGTATGTTATAAAATATTCACTTTAATCTTAACCAGTCGAATCACGGAATACGCCGAGGAAATTATCGGAGACTACCAATGCGGATTTAGACGGAATCGTTCGACTATTGATCAAATATTTTCTTTACGGCAAATATTAGAGAAAAAATTGGAGTATAACGGTATTGTTCACCAGCTGTATATAGATTTTAAAAAGGCTTACGATTCTATTGACCGCCAGAAATTGTATAATATTCTAATCGAGCAGGGGATTCCAAAAAAACTAGTAAATCTAGTCAGGATGTGCTTGACGGAGACACTCAATAAAGTTAGAATCGGTAATAATTTGTCCGAAAAATTTGAGGTTCGTTCGGGCTTAAAACAGGGTGATTCTCTTTCGCCTGTCCTGTTCAATTTGGCATTAGAACATGCCATTAGGGAGGTAATGCGAACCGAGAAAGGGTTGGATCTGGGCGGGACAACATCCGTGCTGGGCTATGCTGATGATCTGGTACTGTTAAGCGAAGACGTTGAAACTATAAAACTGAATACGACAACGTTAATGAAAGCCGGGAAAGAACTAGGACTCGAAATAAACGTGGATAAAACAAAATATATGGTTAGCTGCAAAAATGGCGATACTACTGGTGGTATCGATATAGATGGTAATATGTTTGAACAGGTAGATAAATTTAGGTATCTAGGTTCTACGATAACTAGAAAAAACGAAATTGAAGAAGAGATTAAGGTTAGACTGAAGGCGGGGAACGCTTGTTATTTTTCTGTGACAAAACTACTTAGTTCGCGCCTCTTGTCCCGAAACTTAAAAATTAGAATCTATAAAACAATTATCTTACCTACAGTTCTTTATGGATGCGAAACTTGGCCGCTTACATTAAGGGATGAGCAGCGTCTTAAGGTTTTTGAAAATAAAGTATTGCGTAGAATATTCGGACCGAAAAAGGATGAGTTAACCGGAGAGTTCAGACGGTTACACAACGCCGAATTGCGTGAGATGTATCCGGGTAATATAATTGAGGTAATTTCATCGCGGCGAATCAAATGGGCTTGTAAAGTTGTTGGGCTTAGTAACGAGAGAATTCCTAAAAGGTTAATATTTGCTGTGCCGAATGGTAAGCGTCCGAGGGGTAGACCGAAGCGAAGATGGGAGGATTGCATTAAAGCCGATCTGAAGGAACTGGGTTTGGACGGCGAACGGTGGAGGGAGGTGTGTAACAAGCGATTGGTGGTGTCGGCATCGAACCTTCGGGTTCGCTAAGCCTTATTATTGTTATTGTTATTGTTATATATTTCATATATAGGTAAGTGAAAGTAAAAAACTACAGAAATAATCCTCTCTGTTCTAAGGGAATGTACTTGCTTTGAATGTATCCAGAATTCATTTGCTTGGATTTTTTTAAATAATTATATACAGGGTGCCTTAGTTATTAATGACCAAACTCTGGAAGAGGGGAGAGAAAGAGGAGCGATAGATTTTAGACAAAGTTTCTAACAAAAAAGATCAATGCATGGGCCGATTCCTAACGGAATGAAGTTAAGACCAATTTGTGTTTCCCTCAAGGTGATCATGTTTTTTATTGAATATGAATTAATTTCTTAAAAACTCTTCTAGATAATTAAACTTTTATATACACCTTCGTAAATAAGACAAACATTTTTCGAGATAATAGTGATTAAATTTAGTAAGGTCAATGATAAAAGGAAATTTCAGGAGGTCTGATACGACCGCTGTACAGAGATGTGCTGTTCTGATATAATATTAATAATAATAATAATAATTGATTTATTCTGGGACGAATCCCTTTAGAATAATACAGAAAGACAAAAATGTGGTTTAAGGAGCCTTAGAGATACAAAAACAAAAATACAGAAAAATAAAATAGTCATAATACAAAAAATATAAGTTACTTCCTAATAGTTATCATTTAATAATAAAAAATTGAAAAAAGATAATGAAGAATGATCTAATAATTTATATACATATTTGTAGTAGTATCTATTTACAATTTTATGGGGACTAGATGGATAAATAATAATTGAACAGGCGGGATTTAAAGGATTGAAGGGTATTGGATTGACGGATGTGGGAAGGGATGGGTATATAGGTACTGTAACAGCAGAAGTACAGCGGAGCCATATTATAATTTCTGAAAGAACCTTTTTTCATTGACCTTAGTAAATTAAATCACTGTTTTCCCAAAAACATGTTCTCTACTTTACGATGGTGTAGTTAGAATTTGATTATCTTGAATAGTTTTCGTGCAATTCTTTCTTATTTAACAAAAAAACGTGACCTTAAGAAAACCACAAAATTGGTCTTAACTCCCTTTCAGTTCGGATTTGCCTCATACATCAAGTGACCTTTTTAGTTAGAAATTTTGTCTAGATCACCACCTAGAGTTCGGCCAATAAAAAGATAATTCACAATTTTTTATTACTTTCTTGCGGCAGTTGCCCCGTGACCTTTTGTAACATGTATATATTGGAGTTCTGGCAATGGCGAGATGATTAGTGTCTGTGGTTGTAGCGCCCTTACTCAGCCTCCGCTGGCTTTTAATACCAGTGAAGTGGTTGAGGGAGAAGCGCAGGGATCTCCTGAAGCCTCGCTTTTCAATCCACAAGTGGGTGAACAAGTCTGGTTCAAAGTTCTCATGGCCGTTTGTAAACGTCTAAGATGTTTATTTTTATTACTTTTTTTTTTTTAAGGAACATTTTAATTCTATTGTATTAATTTATTTTAATTTTATTATTACTATTATTTTTATTTTCTTCCTTCATTATGATATTTTATTTTGTTCTTATTTCGCTATATATTATTTTGAAATTACCTTATTAATTTGTTGATATTGTAAATATGATGTGAATGTGCTCTCTGAACTCTATTATAAATGTACTTTATTGAGACAGATTGTAATATTTATCAATAAAAAAGTAATCCAGTAAAAAAAAAAGAAAAAAATTATTGTCACTTCAGTTATCATGCGAAGTATTTTTTCAATATATCTTTCTATTTTCCTTTCTGTATTGCTCTAAAGGGACTCATTCCAGAATTAATAAAATATTCTTATTACTATGCTTCTTTGTAGAGTGCTGGTGAGTGCGAAATTATATACAATAAATGTGAAAATAATTTATATATGTCGAATTTCGCACGTGAAAAATGTGAGATAACATAGTTATTAATATCTAAGAACAAACACAATATATTAAAGTAAGTTTAAAATAAAACTGCACTACTGTTTTATACTAACCGTTTTTGTTTTGCTTGGTTTCGATATTAAAAAAATGTTTTAAATTTGGCAAAGATTTTCCATTAGAAGTGATAACCCTAAGATAGCATTTTGAAGATTATAGAAAAAAAAGATATCCTCCTTACTTTTAGGGGCCACTTATGTTTTATAAATATTATCGTTTATAACTTATATATATTCATATAACCGAAAATTTTAAATATTACTCCCATTTTTCTCCTGTAGTTAAATATTAAATCACTCCACAACTTGAATCCCAAGTTTTTTTCTATTAAACCTCAACATAATTAAAATGGAGTTAAAGCTTATCAAAGAATGTTTCCTAAAACTGGGGTGTATGTAGTATAGTTGCAAGATAGAAAAAAAAATGGCTAATAATTTATGACTTTTTAAAAATAGAACTTCTCTTAGTTCAGTCGCTCAAAAAAAGTTCTCTTTAAATGGATTTAACCACAACTTTTTCATTTAAAGTAAATTTTGTCTAGTTTGCAATCTTGGCTTACAGAAACAATTATAAATTACTTTATCAAGTATTTTTTTTTTTTTTTATCGCTTCCTATTCACCAAAAAACATGACTTACTTAAAAAACACAAAACTTTAATATCCTATGTGCCTGCCGAAAATCGGACTAATGTTTATATAAACTTTTTGTAGCTCTTGAAGTATGCTATCAACATTTTGAAAAATTTCCATTTACTTACTGGACACCATTTATATTATATTTATAAAAATGAAAGTAAAAACTGAATTGGTATTTTTATTTTTTATACAAAACATTAGGTCTTACTACATTTTTGTATCAGGCACTCCCTTCTTCAGACGGAAATGTCAAAGACCTATGACTTCTTGAAAACTGGTTCAAATTCAACTTCCGAGTAAAAGATTACTGAAATAATCTGAGCGTGCGTCTTGCCAAATTACCAAAACTATTCCTCGTTGGAAATAATTTTCCGGCAAATGTTCTACTTCTCGCCGCTATGATGCAATTTCCTATTCCTTAACAAATGACGAGGACTCGAGATGAACGTATCAAATAATATAATATAGTAAAATAATATGACTATGTAATATAATATAATGAATATTATTGTAATAAAAGATCCTTATCAGATCGTATCGAAATACAATATAAAAATAATAATAGTAGCATTCGTCGTTACGTTTTCATCGTTTTTTTTTTTTTTTTCAGTTTTCTAACGTAATATTGAAACCTTAAACCTAAATAAATGACCCAAAACTACTTATTTTGCGATTATCATCAATAATGTTAATTGAACAAAGTTAAATATAATAAAAACATTCATTATAGATACTTTTGTGACATAGCATGTTTTGGAAGAAAAATTGTAGAGTCTTCAGCTAGTTTATTATGCCTCAAGATTACACATGGACTCATAGCTGGGTGGACTACTGAATAGGAAATCTTAACTTTGAATTGACAACTAATTACTGATCTACAAGATAATCCTGAAACCTATTTGAACCTACGTACTTGAACTGTGGGGTACAGCTAAATTTTCCAACATCAAACGCATCCAATCCTTTCAATCCAAAGTCCTTCGAACAATAGTCGTTGCTCCGTTCTATGTAACCAACCAAACACTACATCCTGACCTTAATATCCCATTTGTCCTTGACCTTATCACCGAAAATTTTCCAAATTCCATCAGAACCTTATCAATCATACAAATCCGCTTGCACAATCCCTATCTAGTTCCACTCATCTATACAATCCTCCTCGAAGGTTGAAGCTGTAGTGGCCCAGAGATCTTTTGTAGTTTATATCCTGAAGTTCTGGCAATGGCCAGATTCATCACTCAAGACATGAGTGTATGTGGCTAAAGCGCTGTCGCTCAAACTCCACTGTTTTTAGAACCAGTGACGCGGTTGAGAGAGTAGCGCAGGGATCTCTTAGAGTCCTGCTTTTCCTTTTATTGTTGGAGGGAGAAGCCTGGCTTGGGGTTCCCTGCCTGATTGTATATATGGCATGTAGGTATGGCTGTGTTTTTATGTTTTTAATTTACTTGTCTTTAGATTATTATTTTTTTATTGTACATAGTTTTTTATTATTATTTCACGTTTGTTAATTTTATGTTTTCTGTATATATGGTGTGAATGTGTTCATATATAACTATAATTATTGTCCACTGGACAAATTTTTATATTTCTAAATATATAAAAATAAAAAAAAAAAAGCTTGGGGACATCAAATGGTCAAATAATATAAGAAGGAAAATTCTTATGTTAATATAATTTTGATGAAATTTTCATAATTTATGGAAAGTTAAGGGTTGTAGCCACAGTGAAATTCACATACAAAACAATTCAGCCTAAAATAAATTAAATATTGTTTTTTTTATTTTTTTTTATTTCATTGTGACTGCAATACACAACTATAAACCACTTTACCAACTATTTCTTGAACGTGACTTATATGAAGAAAGTTATTCTTGTAAACCTATATTGGAGAAAATTAAAAAGATAAATAAATAATTTTTATTTTAGATATTTTGAAGAAATAATCTAAAAAACTTTCACTATCAAAACTTTTCTTTTTCTAGAATAGGATAGGAGCTTACTGATTAGATTACGACGATAATGATTGATTATACATCAGATGTCTGGCATAATTTAGGATTGGTCTCTTGTTTCTGTTTATATAATTACATTATAAATATCACAGGTAATAACACCATATCAAAAGAAACTCGTTGTTAAGAACTATAAAAAATTAAAATTATTAAGCATAAATATATATCTATATATAAATAATTGAAAAATTAATATATCAATCATTAAATACTTATAAAATTATTATTATTTAGAACTTGAAAAAATCATTAAAAAATTAACTTGGAATCCTCATACAAGACTTAAACGACAAGAAACCGCTCGACATTTCCGACTACTTCAGCACTTACTAGACAAACGCTCTAACCTTCCAATTAATTACAAAAGACTCATATACATGACTACAATAAGGCCTATTTGGACTTACGGAGTTGAGCTATGGGCCTCCACTAAACCATCAAATTCCTCTCGTATCCAATCCTTACAATCCAAAATCCTTTGTAAAATCATCGATAATGACCTTAATGTTTCATATGTTTCCGTGTTGGCCCAATACAGATATGTATCCTTCCTTAACAAACTTTAGAATCATCCCAACGTTTCTAGCCGTGCTTCCTCTTCAGATTTTTATCCCCACATTTTTTAAGTGAAAACAACTTTAATCGCGTTTTGCACTTTTTTTGGAGAGTGAATTAGCTATAGCCGTCAGATCTTCGATGTGTAACGCTCGAATAAAGTCGGCTGGAGTCTACTAATTTAAGTGTTTTTACGTATGGGCTAAAATATCTCAAAAACTAAAAATCGGATCTGCGTATTGTCATGCTCATCATTTTATCTTCCTTGTAATGCGGTATTATTCTAAATTTTATCTTAACGCGACAGCGTGTTAGAGTGACGATTGAGTAAAAATAGTGTCGAAAACCAAATTATAACAAGATATGGATTAAAATATCTCAGAAACTAAAACTTGGACCTCCATACTGTAAGCGAGGGAAATGTTCAGAATTTCATCCTCTCTGTTATGAGATATTATTTATAATTTATATTTCATATTATTAATCTCGCCTTGTTTATGTTTTCGCTTCTATCGTGTGGTCTAAAGCACATGCTTTAGTTGTTTTTTTCCTAGGAATTTCCATTCAACCAATTATGCTAATTTATTTGCATCCTACATAGATTTCTTTGACAATTAGTAGCCTTGGTTTGATATGGTTCTAACTAACAAATTTAGACAAATTGAGTTTACTGAGCAAAAAGGGTCCCACGCGCGCTATTCAACTCTAGTTAGGAATAGCCATCGATATTATCGAATTATCGAAATATCGATGTTTTCCTTAACTCCGCTGTATATTCTATATGAAATATTTTGTGATATTTGTGAGCAAACTTTTTTTTTATAATGATCAGATTCATATATAATTCCTAGCGTTTTCCGAAATCATATTTTAATTTTAATATTGAAATCAACGACTGACTGTCCTACAGTTTCCTTTAACAATACTCCACTCCACTTATCCCTGTTGAGCAAATTAGATACCTAGGACTCCACCTGGACAAGCGACTAACTTGGAATCCTCATACTAGACTAAAACGACAAGAAACCGCTCGACGTTTCCGATTACTTCAGCACTTACTAGACAAACGCTCTAAATTTTCCATTAATTACAAAAGACTCATATACGTGACTATAATAAGACCTATTTGGACTTACGGAGTTGAGCTATGGGGCTCCACTAAACCATCGAATTCCTCTCGCATCCAATCCTTACAATACAAAATCCTTCGTCAAATCCTCAATGTTCCTTATGTTTCAGATTTGCCCCAATCCAGATACCTATCCTTCCATAATAAACTTCAGAGTCATCCCAACCCTCTCGTTTCTAACCTTGCTTCCTCTTCAATTCCTGATAACCCTCCGAGGCGTCTGAAAAGAAGATGGCCCCGTGATCTCCTAATGTAGTCATATCATTAGAGTGCTACCATCGGGTAGTTACTCAGCAAGTGTATTCATGTCATTATACCTATTATGTCCAAATTTACTAGATGTATTTATGTAATACAGTTGTAAATGTCATTAAGAATTAAAAAAAAAAATGGAAATATCGAAGAGACGATCTCGATTGTGGATAATATCGACGGTAACATATCGCATATTGGGAGGAATATATCGATGTTTTGGTAATATTGACTATCGATGGCCATTTCTTCTCAGAACTTTGTAACAGAAGTTTTCGTAACTTACACCCCTTTGCCTCTAAGAGACTCAGGTTAAATCTTCTTTCTCTGTATTAATACATTACAGAATTATAATTATCTAACATGCCTTTTCGTATCATACTCGACATATCATTCACATTTTTTTTTGTTCATTTCCGTTGAGATATCAATGACGTAAATGGGTATGAATCGGTGTTGAAGTAACGCTCCCTTACACTCATGCCTATCTTCTTATAGACAGTGCACAAGCACAGTAAGGTGTTCAGGTTAAATCCTTGTATCCATGAGAATGCAACGATTTTTATATACAACGGCCGGACAGATTTTTAAATTGAATGGCTTAAATTATTTAGCGATATCTTGTGAGTATTTCAAAACTGTTGAAGCTCAAAACATGAATAAACCACTATATAAAATGGGTTTAATCCGTATATTAAAATATTATATACGAATTGGTATACAATCGCAGTCATATAAATTTTTTCACTCGGTAATAATTTTATTAAATTTTGTTTTATTTACCAAATTGCTATTGCATGATCTCCGGATATTTCTTTGATTGTTCTGAAACGATATTCTAAAAACAATGGCACCATTAAGCGGTGAAATTGTTTGTTTTTTTCTCTTCCCGGTTTCTTTTTTTCACTCCATAGTGTTTTTTTTTTCAAAGCTATAACTACCCTTAAATTTTTTTTTTATGTATTTATTAAACATAGACGAAGGAAGCAGTCTTCACAACCTAGATAAATTTGCAGAACTTATTCAGCTAAAAATAAAACTGAAAAATACTTTTGATTTCTTAGTTTGTACACAGTCTGACCATGTAAAAATATCTATAAAACGTTCTTTATAAAATATATTTATACTTAGACTTACTAAATTTTTTTTCCCAATTTTACTGTATTAAATTTATAGGAACATCACGTGAACATGTAGGTGTCCACATGAATGAATCATAAAATCCAAGTTATTATTATTCCTGAATATGAATGAAAATTTAAATACTAGGAATATTTAGGTTGTGATAAAATAGTTAGGTATCTACTTATAGGCCTTAGCTTAGCTAGCTAGTCGATATTTCTTAATCGATTATAGTTTACATACTTTATTCTTTCATGGGGCTTTTTTTATTAATTTTAATTTTGTTTTTTTACTTCATATTATTGAGGCGAAACGATCTTCTCGTCCCTCAACATTTTTATTAGGAATTTGTTTAGGGACAGACAGAAAACTTACTAAGGTAAATTCTACCTGTTATCCTTTGCCTCAGCAGGCCTTGTTATCAGCTTTACTTTTTCTCCGGTAGTGATTGCCCCGCGCAAGTGGAGTATGTAAAGGGGACCCTACACGGTCATTCGGAATTGCATTCCGAGGCACTAATGACGTTCCGAATTATCGTGTAAGGTAGTGAATGAAGTACTGTTGTACGTGTCTGGCGGATTTCCGAACATCCGGAAATCAAAGTTTCATTCAGGAGAAGTCGAGCGGAGACTAAATTGAGAGTAGTGGAGAGACTAACCAAACTACTGGATAGGTTAGTTTACCTAGGCCGCACAACCATTATAAATTCCTGATTTTCATTATAAGTAAATAGGTTTTCATATCTCTTGTTTATATTTTATAAACCATCTTCAACTATTTCTTTTAAATAGTCAAGTGGGCAAAAAATTAAAAAAAAAAAGTGGAAACTTCACAATTTACTTAAAGAAAAAAAATCTTTAACTGTTGTTTATATTTGTCAGTTCTTTTCCTATTTTCCTCAACAAATTTATTATTTTCGCAATACCTTATCTTAATTTTTGTAAGTAGTAGACTTGTATTTTACTAAGTTTTGTCAAAACGATTTTCTATGAGGCTAACCCTGCTACCAGATAGGTTAGTTTACCTAGGCCTCATTTTTAACTAAATAATTTCATAAAAGTAAATAGTTGTTTATATTTTCAACTATTTTTTCTTTAAATAAACAAGTGGGCAATAAATTGAAAAAAAAAGAAGTTAAAACTTCACAATTTACTCATAGAAAAAAAAATCTTTAACTGTTGCGTTAATTTGTCATTAATTTTTCCATTTTTCATAACAAATTGATTGTTTTCACAATACCTTTCCTTAATTTTTGTAAGCAGTAGACTTATATTTTACTAACTTTTGTCAAAACGGTTTTCTATGAGACTAACCCTACTACTAGATAGGTTAGTTTACCTAGGCCCTCTTTTTTAAGTAAATAATTTCATAAAAGTAAATAGTTGTTTATATCCTTAGTTTATATTTTCAACTATTTTTTCTTTAAATAGTCAAGTGGGCAACAAATTTAAAAAAAAAAGTGGAAACTTCACAATTTACTTATAGAAAAAGAATCTTTAACTGTTGTGTTTATTTGTCATTAATTTTTCTATTTTTCGTAACAAATTGATTATTTTCGTAATATATTTCCTAAATGTTTGTAAGTAGTTGGCTTATATTTATCTAACTTTGTTCTAAACGATTTTCATCCACTAGAATTAATTATTATATTTCTATTTTTCTCTTGATGTCAAAAAGGACTATAAAGGCTATAAAGGACAATGTCTAAATAAGCTTATCTATTCTGTTTCTTTGTTTACAACTGAGCTAAATTGGTGTCAGCAATGATGAGTAATGATTGAACGTGTGAGGGTCTTCATGATCAAAGCGATCCCGAGCTATCTTTGCCATTCTTGTGACGTTCATTCACGAATGATCGTGTAAGGGTCGCTTAACGCTGCTAGAAGTCAATCTTCACTATTATTGATGTTTGATGTTACTTTTTGTCGATCCTTTGGACTATCTCCTTGTATTTCTATTCGATACTTCTGCGCCAGCTTCTAAAGAAGTCCTAATCCATCGATCCGGCGTTCATACTGCGCCTGACGCAAGACCTTGCGCTGCCTCTCATCAATGGCGCAGATCGTTATGTATCCCGAAGACGCCTAGCCCTGGAAGTGGAAGGGAGGAGAGGAGAGGTGGTGGGGTTAGCACCGTGGTCTTCAGGAGCCGCTGAGGAGATAGTTCGCTGGTGGCAGACTGCGCGGCGCTATCCGACTCTAGTGTGTGCTCAGTGATGATTGCATACCGTCCTTTCAGTTCAAAGGTAAAATAATATTTAATCAGCAGTATACATGTGTGTGTGTGTGTGTATATATATATATATATATATATATATATATATATATATATATATATATATATATATATATATAAACTTTTTGTCTGTACATTGAATAGAATCCACCCGTTTTATGATATCTTTCCGTTTCATACATTGCAGACACCAAATCCACTTTTAAAAAAATTGTTATCTGTCTGTATGTCCGCATTGCAACGAAATTATGTCAGGGGTAAGCTCAGCTTATTGCAGACTTTTGAAATTTTGACATTATATTAAGGTCTACTTGACTTAAAACATAGGCTTTAAAAGAAAACAAAGTATTGAGTAGAACCGAAATATGAATTCTTGAGTGACTTGTCTCTTGAGATATTGGTTAATGTTGATAATAAACATAAGTTTATAGGTTAAAGAACATCATTATAAATTAAATAATGGTTTTGTCTGTACATTGAATAGAACCAACCCGTTGCATGATATATTTTCGTTTTATTCATTACGGACACCAAATCCACTTTTAAAAAAATTGTTGTCTGTCTATGTCCGTATTGTACAACGAAATTTTGTCAGGGGTAACCTCGTTAATGACTAATGGACTTTTGACATTACATTTAGGTTTGCTTGACTTGAAATATAGACTTTAAATGAAAAAAAAATATTAATTAGAACTAAAATTATCAATTCTTGAGTAATTTGTCAAGAGATCCCGTTAGGCAGTTACTTACTTCGATTCCCATTCTAATTTTACACGGATGCAGGTGACTCGATGTCCAATGTTATTTTGCCGTCGATAAACTCAGAAAAATTTAAATAAGTGGAGAGAATACAACTCTTTTTGATTTCTTAATCGATTCCACAATTTCCTCGCTTCATCGTAACTGAAAATTAAACACTTAACAAATTTTAATGGATCGGTGGTGGTCGATTTAGTTGTGTAATACCTCAAAAAATAGCCGAATAAGAAAATTTTTATTATGACTATTGCGAACCCTTTACTTCCATAAGCCCCGCCATAAAAAAAATTCAAAACAATCTCTCTCCTTCCCCCCAACCCAATTTTATGAAATTCAATTTGGAATCTTCCTCCCCCCCCCACCATAATACAAAATCCATCTCAAAAAATGATTATCAAATTTTAACTCTACACCCGTCAACGATGGGTACATCAGCTAGTATGTATATTGAACTATCTGCTGATGATGAATACAAAAATCAGCTGTGATAATTTGGGATTTCGGTAATTATCTGGCCCATTTAATCAAGAAAGGTATACCTAAAACGGCAAGAAAAAATTCCTACCTGTATCTAAATAAACTTATACCTAATATAATGTACTCCTTTAAGTCACAGAAAACTGAAGCAAAAGTGTAGAAACAAAAAAATGAAAGAAAATGCGACGGAAAATATTGAAGGAAAATCCAAACCATTTCGTGACTCATAATTTATACTGGAGTAATGTTTTCAGCTCACCACCCCATGTATTTGGTTTTATCTTCATTTAGTTCATGTAGGTTGATTTCTCTTCTTCTCTTATCGCTGTGTCCTCTTGATATTAATATAGGTTATAAATATTTATAATTCATTCTGTCTATAACCTTTTACAATAAAATTTCATAATAAAAATTACAATAATAACGGTTGGTCTTAATATAAAAGTTTCATAATGCCCGACATGGTATAATAAACTCAGTTTTTTAAATATCTTGATTAAATTGAATGTTTCTCAGAGTTTTTGCCATTTTTATGACTTTTCCAACCACTGTGCGCCGTGTTAAAGAGACAAAAAAGAGAAAAAATATTGTCGATAACCAAAATATAACAAGTTTTATTGAAGATATGGATTCAAATATCTCAAAAACTAAAAATCAGATCTAAGTGAGATAAATGTTTAGAATTTTATCCTCTTTATAATGAGCTATTATTTGTAATTTATAATTCCTATTATTAATCTCGGTTTGTTGATGTTTTCATTTCTATCGTGTGGTCTAAAACACACATCTTGTTTTTTTTAAATCTTAATTCAGACAATAAAATGAGTCATGTTGTGTTATTATTTATTAGGAAATATATTATTTGAAATACTGTGTTAGAATTTTTACTTTTATTGGGAGAAGAGTGATAAAGTAAAGAATATGTGTCAGAATTTAGCTTGACCCTCCTGGAAAAGTCTTTTTTTCGGCCATATCTTCAGAATATTTATTTATTTCTGTATTTGTATATATTTAATTCCCGACTATTTAGTACTATATTTATTAAATACATACCTAAAGAACGTTTTTTTTTAACATTAAAAATTTATTAGGTTTGCTTAATAGAGAAAAAATGGTGTTTTATTCGGAATGGGGAGAGGGAGAAGAAAGTTATAAAAATTATACTATAAAAAAATAACTTTTTGAATACAATAATAAATAACAATACAAATACATCTCTCTATTATATAAAAGTTTTTTGTGACCGTGTATTTTATTTTTCTTGCTTACACTATACTAACTACAGAATATATGTGAATTACAGTTATACAATTTAAGCCAGGATTAGTGTAATTAAATGAACTATTGTATAATTTGTAAAATGGAGGTTGATCTGCCGTTAGGCGAACAGGGGGTACCCCTCTAGAATAATGAAAATGAAAAGATTGTAATACTATATTTTAAATTTGGATGAATCTGTTAAAAAAGTTTTAAATGATTTTTTTTAATGAATACTTAAGAAATGCAAGTTTGATTACATTCCTTGAAAAAAAGGTGGGTTTCGGAAAAAAAAAAAAATTCACACCAGTTTTTTGATTTGTTTGTTTTTACATTGGGAATCGATACCTTTTTCAATTTTTTAAAAAATCAATTAGGGTACACTTTAGATGAAAGTATTTCGATTCAGTTCAATGGATTAATTGGTATTTCATCCCATCATATATATTATTTTTTTCATTTTTTATGTTTGCAAATTTTTTTCTTCTTTTTTCTGATCTAATTAATTGTTTCCATTCATAAAAACTTGGACACAAAGTTGTTCCGTGTACACCTAATGAATAATTTATGTCAAATTAAGTATACAAATCAAGAATTGTTTCATATTTATTTATTTTATAAAAAACAATCGGATTTGTTGTTCATTTTGTATAGTTCCCATGGGGTTGTACAATGATTTATATTTTCGAACGGTTAATGAGCGGTTCGTTAGTATGAACCAATTAGTCACATAATTAGGCTAATGATTGAAATGAATGGTCTTTAGTTTGTGATTGCTTTAGCTGAAAAGTATTTGTAAATTAATAAATAAATTAATCATATAAATGTTACGGGATCATTAACATTATATTTTGAAATATATATATTAATATTGTTAGTTGGGACATTACTGTACTTGTGATAATAAAAGCATACATTATATCCAATTAGTCTTACTTTATTTTTACTTTACATTCAACGTTTCAGCCCTTAGCCCTTTTTCAAGGGAAGAAGGCATTTAAAAACATAACCTTATTACATTTTCTCACGGGGGGAGGGGCAATCGGGCTGAACCCTCTCCTCTTCCTCCCCCTCCCCCCCAAATGGTAAAATGTAACCATGTTTTATGGAAAAAAATATTAAAAAATTATCTTTTAAAGTGTTATTGTTTGTGTAACTACAAATAATCCGAGTAATATACTTGAGATAATTTCATCGCGGCGAATCAAATGGGCTTGTAAAGTTGTTGGACTTAGTAACGAGAGAATTCCTAAAAGGTTAATATTTGCTGTGCCGAATGGTAAGCGTCCGAGGGGTAGACCGAAGCGAAGGTGGGAAGGTTGCATTAAAGCTGATCTGAAGGGACTGGGTTTGGACGGCGAACGGTGGAGGGAGGTGTGTAGTAAGCGATTGGAGGTGTCGGCATCGAACCTTAGGGTTCGCTAAGCCTTTTTATTATTTATTTATTATAACTACAAATAATATGACTTCACGAATTACTAATACACCCACCATTTCCTATAGGCAGTTAGTATTTTACTTTATATATATATATATAAAGTAAAATACTATATATATATGAAATATATATATATATATATAAAGTAAAATACTATATATATATGAAATATATATATGAAACAAAAGGCTGAGGGCCTCCCAAAATTAAATCCTGGATCCGCTAGTGCAAATGCTCAATAATTATTTCCATAATCCATTTAATATCGACATAACTTACTGTAACATAGCTAAAAATTAAATCATATAAAAATATAGTAAATTTCAGACTATCATTGACACACCTTTCAGATTATCATAGACAGAACCAAGTACAAATATAAGTATACAAATTGCATACTGATTGAGTTATGCGCAAATAAAGTTTTTTTTTTTTGGTTACTTTTTCTTCACTTCTGGAGCATGTGTTTATTCTCCACACCAATTTAGAGAAAATAGGGGAAAGCAAAAAATGCTCTTATGTAGAAGAAGATGAGAAATGAATAGAGAAAAGAAGAATGTAGACGGAAGAAAAGATGAGAAGAATATGGGCAAAAACCAAATAGTGCTGGAGAAGATAATAAGAACATTACCTGAAAATGGAGGGATGCGCGTCGGTATGTATGATCAAATCCTTAGATATGTTGATGATATAATACAGCACTCCTTGGAAGAAATGAAGAGGGCACTGAGAAACTCGTTAAATCTCTGATGAGGGAGGCAGTGCAGATCGGCATACAAGTAAATTAAGACAGCTAGAAGAGAAATCGTTCAAATACCTCAGCTCCACAATAACCTCAATGAATGACCAACAGACATATAGACCAGCGTATAACTAGCTCAGACAGAGCTTTCTTCTCACTTTCAAAGATAATGAAATCTCGAGGAATCTCAAATTAAGATTGTACAATGCTATGATAAAGCCCAATCTAATATATGGCTGTGAGACCTGGACAATAACCAGCACCTTAGAAAAATTTGAGAGAAAAATCCTCCACACGACAAACTGAGAGATCTGGGATCAGAGTATTAATCAACGGAAAAGAAAGACAAATAAATAACAGCTTACAGATACTGGTAAATAGAGCTACATGAAGTTTTTTTTTTTTTTTTATTCATGAAATTTACTTCTGTATATAAACAAATATCTAATAAAATTTCTAAATTAATCGAAGAAGAAGCAAGGTTAGAAACGAGAAGATTTGGATGGTTAGGGTTTTTATTATGTATGTATCTTGATTCTGCCAAATAGGAAACATATGGAACACTAATGTCATTATGGATGATTTAATATTGAAAAAGTAAGGAGCACTGAAGATTTAAGGAGGGATTTAAGGATCGGATACGAGAGGAATTCGATGGTTTACTGGAGTTCTTAAGCTCAACTCTGTAAGTCCAAATTGGTTTTATTTTAGTCATATGCATATGAGTCTTAAAAAATTAATTGTGACCTTTGGGCGTTTGTCCAGTAAGTGTTGGAGTAAACTGAAACGTCGAGCAGTTTCTTGTAGTTCCAATCTTGTATAAGGATTCCAAGTGAGACGTTTGTCCAGGTGGACTGAGTTCCAGACGTTTGTTCAAGAGGGATGAGCATAAAGATAAGTCGGAAAAAATAACCCAATATAGGCAGAGATGGAGAAGTCTGATTATGGCGGAAATATTTTTAATGCAAATGGAAAAAAACGAAAATAGGGTAAAAATCAAGTTTATAAATGGTATACGCGTGGTCCTAAGTTAGCTTGTATCGCGATAAATATATATATATATATATATATATATATATATATATATATATATATATATATATATATATATTATTATCAAGGAAGGAGATGGTCCGGGGTTGCGGATTGCACGGGCCCGATATATCATTGCTCGAGTAGAAAGTAGATACCTCCTTCGCTTAAGTGTCCATAAATACGATAACGTGTCTTAATGTTCTTTAGTTCTTCACGTACATACATTTTTTTTTTTAGTTTAGATTATTTCTAATGTCTATATCCCTTATTCGTGTTTTAATAGTTTCATAAGCAGTTCTATAATAATAAATGCACAAAGCATTCACCACACAACTTCCACTTAAGAGTAAATTTTTTTTATTTAATATTTAATAGTTGACCGTTGCATTATAAAGGAAGGAGATGGTCCGGGGTGGCGGTCATAAATAGGCTAAATAGTGGTAAAACTATTTTTATTAAAAGCCAACTTTTCGACCCGACTTTACAGAACTCTTTCAGTTCTAAGTGAAACTCCTAGCTGAACACACCTCCCTGAAGAAGACCTGCAAATTCGGGCCGAAACGTCGGCTTTCCATAAAATAGTTTTACCACTATTTAGCCTATTTATGACCGCAACCCCGGACCATCTCCTTCCTTTATAATGCAACGGTCAACTATTAAATATCCAATATATTATTATCGTGAACACCAAATTCATTAATTAGCAGGTATTTTTTCCATAATTTTATTTTATACCTTTAATTTAATTTTATTAAAATATTAAACGACCTTTAAAGAAAAATAATTATTTTCTTCTAATTGAAGGATCAATTTTTTTTTCTGATTGGCGATGCCCTATGGTCTAGAAAATTGTGTTATGTTGTAGATCAAAGATTTCTAGTTCAATATATTTTAATTATTTTAATAACAAAGTTGATTTGCAACTCATATTTAATATACAGCTAACTGAAAAGTCTCTACAGACTACAGCAGACAGCGTGGCCTCTCCCCCCACCCGACTCGAACCTGGTTATGTAAACCCCGCTCGATCTTGCCAACAGATTATGACATCTTGGTAAACAACAAGGCACCATTAACGTGTCAATCTCTTTTGCGTATATTGATTTTTAAAAAATAAAAGATTTATCACCGTAGCCTATAAGGAATATTCCTATAGCTATCGGACCGACATTTGATATTTAAATCTTATACAGATATACGATGAGTAAACAAATTTTTTTTGTTAGTTATAAGCAATTATAATATTTTTTTATTTGTTTCTATACCCTAAAGGGTCAGTGGAGTTATGCCGTTTTTCTGAGGAACGAGATAGTCCGGGGTGGGTGGCAGTCATAAAAAGACTAAAAAAGTGAAAAAAACTATTTTATTTCAAGTTGACGTTTTGACTCAACACTGCAGGTCTTCTCCAGGGCTAGAACGAACAAGATACAAGAGGATATAGAAAATTGTGGATATTACATAATATTTAGATCAAAATTATAATTATTATTTTTGTATATTTTCTAAAATTCTTTTTATGATTTTCAATTTTCCCTCACCTATAATAATCTAAAACAATTGTTACCAATCATTCACTTCAGTTCTAGGATCTTCTTAGTTAGTTATATTTCGTTTACCTCTGTTTATAATTTTATTCTCATTACTTATAATTTTTATTTAAATATGTAATTTTCATAATTTTCTACATACTTTTGTATCATGTTCGTTCTAGCGCTGAAGAAGACTTGCAAATTCGGGTCGAATATGGGGTCGAATGGAGTATATGGGACTATTTCTATTTAAAACTATTTCGTTGACTACTTATCATCCAATTGAACATCCAACCTGAAAAAGTGCGAAAATTCCATAAAAGAGTTAGATACTTTATATAAATCCATATGTGTACATATACATCCGTACCCTCATTTTATTCATGTCAATTAAAGTGACTTTACTCTATTAGGCTATAAAAAAAATAAGTATGTTTAAAAAATCGGTTGATGTTGAAAAATGGTTATCAACAAAGCATACAACATTACGTATCGTCAGAAATAATGAATAAAAATAAATAAATAACTTTCTCTTTTCAAGTGGCTCTCATACGATCACGAATTTCGCGTGGGCGAGCTGAGAGCAAACAGGATATCCTTATTGCATTTTTGATACTTAAAGAACAATTTAAATCGAAATTTGTATCTATTTTACAGATTGGTTTAATCCTGTCTGCTTAAATTAATACAACGCACATATTATTATTACCTTCTTAAAAAAAATGGTTCCATTACTCTTAATAATTTTTAAAGGGATTTATCTAGTTTTTTTTGGACCATTTGCAAAAACGTTTGTTAAAAGTTCTTTGAAGCGTCGTAATAATTCTATGTGTTTTTAAAAACCGATTTTTCCAGCTGTTTTAGGATTCACTCAACTGCAGCGCTTGATTCTGCAAGGCGCAAACCATTAGGTTTAAGCAAAACAAACAGGCAAATCAGCTCTAAATTTAAACCATGTGAATTGCATTCCCTCAAAAATGTCCTTATATCAAGGCATTATTAAAGCGACAGTTACGTTATAAATTGCTGGTGTTGGCGGGGATACGAAAGTACTTTGTCACTAATACAATTAGTGTTGCCCAAATATAAAACGAAGACGAGTCTTGCTTATTGCTATTAATTTAATATTACCTAAGATCTTAGAAAAACGGTACTTTTATTACAAAATTGGTACTTTTAGATGTTTTATTGAGGGGGCAGAGTGGCGGGACGGGCTAACGTGTGTGCACAGCACTGCGCGTTGCCTGGCAACCTGATAACCTAAGTTAGAGACAATAATATTAAGAGTTCTTGTCCCGGTGCTCTAGGGGTCTTTCAAATACCCCGCCCACATCCTCTGGTCCGGCAAACCCCCCGTATAGCCTAAAAAAGACGAGGTAGGGGAGAACAGAAAAACAAATTAATAAAATAAACTTGACAATACATTAAAGCCATTGTCAAGAAACATAGTTATAGACCAGGCTCAGAACTTGGAAAGTTGTAGAATAAAGACAAATCTATGCAATGTAACAAATTATTTAAATAAAAATCTCGTGTGTCCACTCCTGACTATCCTACCAATTTCAAACTTTTTTTTTTCAATTTTCAATATGTTCATTAAAAAAACAAAACAATTAAATTAGATAAATTTTACTGAAATCACTAGAGTACTCTTTATTTGATGAACTAAAGCAATGTAAACGGGCATGTGAACAATTATTAAAATTAGTGTATACAATTCAATACCCTATAACGTTGCTAAAACTGGTCTTGGTTTTGGTCTTGTAAAAGTACTAGACCATGACCAATTTTTGGCAACACTAAATGCAATGAAATCGAATCTTCAAATTTTAACTTTTGTTTATTCTATTAAAAACTAAAATATACTGCTATCTAAATTGCTGCTAATTATCGAACCCGGACATATGGAATCTATCTTTTGCACAAAATCATCAAATTTTTCAGAACCCAATCCGGGATCCTCTACGGATAGCTAAATACTTCTCATGTCAAATAAAATTATCTATAAAGACCTGGGCATTCCAATTTCCAAGCAGATTTGGCACCAAATTAATATTCTTCTTTTTATTCCAAACTCTTTGGTCAATTATAACCTTCGTCGTAAACCAACGACTTCCTGTCCTACAGTTTCCTTTAACAATACTCCACTTATCCCTGTTGAGCAAATCCGATACCTAGGACTCCACCTGGACAAACGACTAACTTGGAATCCTCATACTAGACTGAAACGACAAGAAACCGCTCGACGTTTCCGATTACTTCAGCACTTACTAGACAAACGCTCTAAACTTCCCATTAATTACAAAAGACTTATACTTGACTATAATAAGACCTATTTGGACTTACGGAGTTGAGCTATAGGGCTCCACTAAACCATCGAATTCCTCTCGCATCCAATCCTTACAATCCAAAATCCTTCGTAAAATCCTCAATGCTCCTTACTTTGTCACTAATAAAATTATCCATAAAGATCTTAATGTTCCTTATGTTTCAGATCTGGCCCAATCCAGATACCTATCCTTCCATAATAAACTTCAGAATCATCCCAACCCTCTCGTTTCTTACCTTGCTTCCTCTTCAATTCCTGATAACCCTCCGAGGCGTCTGAAAAGAAGATGGCCCCGTGATCTCCTAATGTAGTCATATCATTAGAGTGCTACCATTGGGTAGTTACTCAGCAAGTGTATTCATGTCATTATATCAATTATGTCCAAATTTACTTGATGTATTTATGTAATACAGTTGTAAATGTCATAAAGAAATAAAAAAAAAAAATTATAACCTTTCGTTCAAAACATTTTTTAACAAACCTCCAGGCGTCTGAATATGGTCCCTGGACCTCCTAGATTAATTTATTTATTAAAGTGCTACTAGAGTTGTTTCTTCATAAGCTCCTATCATGCATTCATTATATTCTTATAGCAGATTAACTTGTATTTTATTTATATAGTTGTAAATTTTGTTAAGGTTCATCTGTACCGTATGCTCACCTCACTGTGAGCATATTTCGATTTGATGAAATTTTCAGGAATTGTAAGGATCGATGCTTAGATGCCCAATATCTATTTAATTTATTTGTGTCTACTTCTTCTCTTTAATCGTACGTTGTTGCTTTTTTTTTTTTTTTTTTTGATAAGATTTTTTAAAAAATGGTGCCCGCATCACACGACTTTCACTTACTCTTACTAGAAATAAGTATTTTCAGACAAAGAGGAAGTGAAAGTAAAAATTATAGACGCTTTATTTATTTACATTTCATTGTGTTTATTTTTATTTGATTAAATACACTTATATAGACAAATTTTAATTTTTATATCGCTGTATTCTATGCAATTAAATATTGAATAATACCAACAATAGCATTTATGAAAACCTCATATGTATGTGTACATAATATTTTCTGAGTCCGTATTATATTAAGCTCATGTTACGTATAGAAGCTTGTTTTAATCTTTCGGGCGAGCTCGACCGCGCTCAGATTCCTTGGGTTTTTCCATCACAACTATTATCAGTTACGATCTCTTATATTCTCCTTTAGTTAATAATAAAATTCTTTCATATTTTATATTTAACTATTTTTTGTATCAACAATTGATGTGAAATGGTTTATTATTTCAACTAAAAAACAAAACAAAAAATTAGATGTACTTTAGAGGTAGCTACTATTGATAATTAGCCATTTAAACCATGTTAGAGAACATCAATGAGAATAAAACCTACATTATATTAAAAGCTCCTTAACAATACACTGATATATTGTGCTTAATCAAAATCGTTATAGTGGTTTTTGAGAAAATTATAAAAATGTGTTAAATCGACTAAAGTACCATTTACAGCTTCGCGATTTTACAAAAATGTTGCTGTAACATACAAGGATTATAAAAACCTCAAATACGCAATTTCAGTTTCGTACGGCTTTCCGTTTTTGAACTAGGCTGTTCACATACATACACACACGCAGACCATTTTGCGGGACTTGATTATTTGGACTCAGGGGAACTCAATACGTATATTTGCGTTAAAAAATTCAGATTCGAAAATTTTCACGATCGCAATACTTACCCTTACTGCTATATTACATATATAGGTAAGTGAAAGTAAAAAGATTCTTCGGCAATGATGCTTTTCTGTCCTTTAGACTTTTTATTTGTTCTATTTTTATCCAAATTGGCTCCTCTGTTTCCTCTGTTAATCGAACGCTAGGCGTGGCACCCCGGAACTGTCGGACACAACGAAGCCCCAACTGCTTTGGAAGTAGGAGGATCTTGTTTGGCGGCTGACAAAGTGTAATTAGCTGGGCTACAAAGGCTCGATAATAACGACCATAAAGAATAGCCGCAACCGCTCTCTAGCGGGGAGAGAGCCAACCCCTTTATCATCAGTCCTCATTGTTGTTGTTTTTGTTGTTGTTGTTGTACTCCCCCGCCGCTAATTATCCAATATTGGCTCTATAGGGAAAGCCAACCAAATCCTCTTTGTCTCAGCTGGCCCATATCAAGCTCTGTACTCCTGGATCTGTGTCAGATCGTAGAAGGCGTCCGGTCCGTCCTAGTCCGCAGCTGGGCCCGAGGAACAGCCACCATCCCTTCGAATCCTCAGGTTAAATAGTTTATTTTATTTTTATATTGGCTTTACAGAGATAAAACATGTAGTTAGTTGCAAAATCTATATAGAAGAGAATATGTTGCAACATATTGAGAAGATTAAGCATCTAGAGTCTAGGATAGTGTTGCCCAAAATAGATTTTTTGCTAAATAGGTCCTGCACTTTGCATGACCAAGACCAAGACTCGTAAAAAACATCGATTTTTTAAATAAAAATTAAGGCACAAAATACTTAATAATGCTTGACAATTTTAGATACTATATGATTTTTTTGTTTTTTTTTATTTTTATTTGAAAATTAATACATTCTGCCGCATTGGAGAGCATTAATATTAGGGCTACATTAAACATTCACACAATATATACATACAAATGATAACTAAAATAGAGATAAAAGAAAAAGAGTTTAACATACATAGGTAAACAAAAAAAAATAAATAAAACAAGAGACTAGAATAAACAAAAAAAAAAAAGTTAGAGAAAAGCTAAATGACATTGAAATATACAAAACACATTCATACCTATATACAATACAAGAAATTATATTTAAAGAATTGGAATAACCAATATACTTTTGCATTTAACTCTTCTTATTTTTAATTCGGGCTTACTTAGGTTTCTCCTATCTAAAAAAATACAATAATATCTGTATAGTACTAGGCTAATAGGTAACTGCAAGACTGTGGTGAGACTCTTGCGCAAGACCAAGACTGAGTTTTCAAGACCAAGACTCGTTTCGGTCTCACATTTGGGCAACACTAGTCTAGGAGAACTAGATAAAAGGAAATATAATATAAGGATATTAAGGAATGAGCTAGGCTTTAAGGTTTTTGGAAATAAAGTATTGCGAAGAATAAGACAACCGGGCAATTAAACGGTCACAAAACGCTGAATTGGGCGAACTATACACGTTTAAAACAATTGAGGTGATTACGTTGAGGAAAATAAAATGGCTATGTAAAATTTCTTGGCTTAGTTACGAAAGAATTGCTAAAAGTTAATATTATCTGTGCCGAGGGGTCGACCGAAGCGAAGGTGGGAGGATTGTGTTAAGGCTGATCTGGCGAGGTTGAGTTTGAACAGTTGTACGCAAGAATGTAGACATCGATTGGTGGTATCGGTATTGAACCTTCGGGTTCGCTAAGCCTTGTTATTATTAGTTATTTTTTCTATTGGTTTTACTGATCTTGTAGATTCTCCACTTCTGACTATCTAGGCCCATTTCTTTTCAGTTTGTGGATTGGAACTTAGCAATATCTTCGTCAATTCCATCTATCTATCTGGTTTTTAGCTGCTGAAGATGCCCTGCTTATCTTACCCTCCTTGCCTTCATATCATGAGATATTGAATGACTATTTTTATTTTTTTTTATTCTTCGTTCTCTTCTAAGCATTAGTTCTCTGATCCCAGATCACATTTCTGCTATCGTGCGGAGAATTTTTCTCTGAACTCGTTCAATATTTCTTTCTGTAGTGCTGGTTAGTATCCAGGTCTCGTCCAGGATTGTATCACAACTGGCTTTATCTTATATATTTATCTTATACCCGTTTAATTTTAGATTTCTAAAGATGTAACGGGATTACAAGGACATTGGTAGATAAAATTAAGCTCTGTTTGTATCGAGAATGTATAAACATGCATTCATCAAAGCTAATAAAATGAATTTTAAAATAAATATTATGGGTAATAAATAGTCAGAACGCAGTTATTGTGAATATTTTTTATTTGTGCCAACGTTTCAACCCAAGCATGTGGGTTATCATCAGTGCTCGAAACATGGCCTAGAAACGTTGGCACGAATAAAAATTATTCACAGTCTTGACTATTTTTCACCCATGATATGTAGAACAGTCGACTGTTGTTATTAATATATATATAAATTATAAATTTCACAAAATATACTACAAAACTTTTATACGCCATTCCTCTGCCGGAAAATACTCGACTAAGTTCCTTCAATAATTTTTAAAGTAAATATTTAATTCAGAGACGATAATGAGCAGTATGAGCTAGTGGCTGGTAATCATTGACAAAATCATGGCTCCAGTTTCATGACGTTGCATCCCCATCACTTTTCTTCTACGATTATTAAATTTACAAGTATACATTTGAAAATTCGGAACTTGCGTTTTTATTGATATAACCTAACCTCCGTAATATACAGTACATAAATACCTAAAATTGAAATCACCAAATTAATTAAAGTATTAATTGACCAAGTTACCTTGCATTTCTTCAGTCTACATATGTAGTTATATGGTATTATTTAATTTTAAATTCTCTCAAAAATGAAATAAAATCAGTTTAAAAACAAAAATAATTGGCCTTGTTAAATATAAAAATAGAAAGATAATATATATTTCTCAAGGACAATCTTTCGGAACGTTTTCATTCAAACAAATGTTTTATGAACTGTTGTGGACCTCTGTTATAGATAACGATATCATTTTTAAAATGTCGCAACATTTTTTTTTTCTTCTTGCTCTTTTGAATTTTGACCTTTCTATATTTTTTGTATTAATTTGGTGTTAACGATCTGATCAAATCAGAATGATAGAATGAAGTTTTAAACATTATAGAAAAAAAAAGTTTGTATTAAAGATGTATATATATATATATATATATATATAACAGTACTGTAACAACTCTTATTAATAAATTATGTAATCATAATTATAAACCCTGGTTTGTTTATACATATTTTTTAATTAATTTTAGTTTGTATTTTTAATTGTATACGTATTTCACGTCGGTTTTACAATACATATTATTGTATTAATAAGATGAAACTACACTTGTAATGAAACGTAAGTCGATGGATCGGAACTAGATAAATTGCGATTTGAATATTTTAATGCGGTCACCAAGTTTCGGAATGAAATGAGTTTTAAATTAATTTTCATTTTTTTTGATCGATTACAATTACATAAAGAATAAGAATTGATTGTTGCATCTTATGGTAGGCTGAATTATTTTATTTTCTTATTAATCCACCGTTTGATCACTGATATTATGCAAATTATTCATACGAACCAATTATTTTATTGTAGTTGTCCGTCCCCACCGTTAAACCTTCGATCAAACGCTTTCCTGGAAAAACCATGTATCCAATATTTACCGCCGTACTATTTTCATTCTAAAACGTCTAAATTATTATCGTCACCTATTTCCATTTGAAACCCGTAGGCTCCTAGTCACTTCCTTGATTTTTCCCCACTTTGACTATTGCTGTACGGTATATGGGGGCGTCTCTGGGGATCTCGAGGCGAAACTAAAACGTTTGATAAATTGCTTTGTACGATTCATCTTTGGGATCCCATGGGATGCCTCTGTTTCCCGTTTTTATGTAGAGTTGATGTGGCTTTATCCTTCCTACCGTCGTAAGTATTTCCTGGCATCCTTCCTCTTTCAAGTCATCCAATCCCACCGTCCTACATACATTTCCGATCTCCTCCAATTCAGATCCTCTGTTCGTTCCCGCAATACTCGTTCCCGGTCTTCAGATTTATACATAAGGGCCCACCGAACCGTTGCTTTCGACAGATCTTTCATTATCCGATCCTCATCGCTTTGGAACTCCATCCTCTCTCACATTCGTCAATCCAGTACCCTTCCTACCTTTAAATACCATTTGTTCAATCATTTCTTATCCATCCAGTCTCCATGAAATAGATGCTAATGTAAATATGTATATAAATTACTAGTTCGTTTTTCATTATTTTTACTTCATCCTTTTTTCTTATTTTTTTTTCAATTTTTCATTTTTTATTATTAACTGATTAAAATTAGAAAGTAACTTATAATTTTTTTTTTTACTATGACTGTTTAATTACTCTGATTTTTATTTATGTATCTCTGAGGCTCCTTAGCCCATATTTATGTCTTTCTGTATTATTCTTAAGGGACTCGTCCCAAAATAAATAAAGTATTATTATTATTATTATTGAAAAATAATGTATACTTGAAAGAGTTGGTGGGGTTGTATTGTGTGACCTGTACCCTCGGCTTCATCCATTCTATTGGCTTAGTTTTATGTTACATGGAATTCGAGAACCGACTTATGGGGCTTGGGATCCATTTAGCGTCATTCTGTTCCTTAAATATTTATTATTCGGTCATTTAGAAACTTTTTAGGCTGATAATACAAATTCCATAAATATTGTTATCACATACATGATATAAGTATTATTTCTTAGATAAACTATAAAAATATTTATTTAATTTCATTACAAAATTTAAAATATTCTAAAATAATAACCATCCTATATATTATTTCTAAAAAGTCTTTTTTTGTCAGTACGCCATAACTTCGTCAATTCTTCATCAAATACAATGATTGACCACTCGTTTTGAAGATATTCTTCTCCTTCACATGCGAAAAATTGTTCCATCCTCCCAAAATTTCTGAGTAAAAAGTTATGGAGGAAAAGAAACTTTATTTGCGAATAACTCAAAAAGTATGCAAGTCTGGATTGTACCCATGATGATTAGAAAGATTAATAAATTACCTACAAAACAAACAAAAAATCGAACAATTATTAACAAAGGTACAGTCTATTTGTTTTGGTATACTTAATAATGTCTTCCTGTTTAAAGATATTGCATTTAGGAGTAGAATAGTTTACTACACTTTTTTTCCCTGGCTGATATATTAATTTAATTATTTCTTAAAACATTTGGTTGTTCTTACATTTTGTTTTTTTTTAATAATTTATAAAATCCCATGGTCTGGGAATTATTTTCCCTTTATTATCTTTCCGGACAGTGTTTAAAAATAGGTCCTAGCAAAGCAATTTGTACAAATATTTTGGTCTATTATGTTTAATGGAATATTGTAATCGACCAAGGAAAAAATATTAATTCCTTCCTTACATAATGCATACGAGTTACTTATTTCCATATTGTTTTGCTGTTTTTTCAGTAAACAAAATTTTCTGCGAATTACTCGCACGGGCCAACTAGTTACATATAACACATATAATTTTTATTTCTGTAAAGATGTCCGGTCTAAAAGTAATATTTGTAGTAGTTTTAAATTCAGCGTCCAATCCCAACAGCGGTATTTGCAAAGTTTTTTATTGCTCAAGTTTTTGAAAAGTCGGATTTTTTATAATTACCCATGATATTTCAATTTTATAAAATAGATTCTAATTTACACATTACCATTCACGATTTATGGCAGGTTGTACAAGTTTCAGGTTTTTAGTATCGTTAAACGTTTTCTTAGATCTTTGCTTGAAATGAATCACATAACTGTAGCTTATTAACAGCGATATTTCTCCGCCGCGTTTGCTCTATATTGTTTAGGAATGAATGCCGCCAACTTAATGCACAAGCACTCAAAATCTTTATGAAAATAATGGACTGTATGAAATAAACACAATGAGCATGAATGTCCAAACAGAAGTTAAACTATATATTTTTTTTGCAATGTAAATGTGAAAAAAAGGGGAAAGCCGAAAGTAATACAATTATTGTTAGTTAGTCAGATGTAATTTTGTGATAGGGCTAAAATTTGTAGATACTGAATGTTATAGAAGATATCTTGATGAAAATCCAGGTCGTGATGGAGCCTTGGAGCCGGTTCGAATCCGGCCTAGGAGTGGTTGACTTTTATTTCGTGGCGTATCCACGAAATGAAACTCGACCCTCACACTCTGGTGAGAATAGGTTTCGTTGTACGTCTAGAACAACTCTCCCTCCTCCCTCCGCCGTATGAGATAAATGATGGGCAGGGTCCCCTCCCCCCCAAAAAAAATAAATAAATAATAGTAGAAGAAAAGCTAAATGTTCAAACTTAATCAGGCTAAAACAAGAACTTACTAGACGATATAGCCAACTTTCACATCTTCTGGACAGATCTTCACTTAACTTACAAAACAAGCGACTAATCTACAACACCTTACTGAGACCAATATGGACATATGGAGCAGAAATTTGGGGTTCAGCAAAACAAACACATATAAACCAGATACAAAGAGCACAATAAAAAAATGTACGAAAAATTGTTAACGCACCTTGGTACATTTCAAATAGTAGTATACATAACGACTTAAACACCCCAACAGTAAAATCCTACATCCACGATACTATATTTCATTCTTAAACCCAAAATCACTCCAATCCTCTGGTTCTATCTACCTCCTGCTCCCTGTACCTGAACAACGCAGATTACAAAGAAAATTGCCAAGGGACCTACTATATCAATAAAAAACAAAATCATGCAAATGCACTAAGGCAGTACAAATACACCATATTTGCTAGATGCGCAGCCGCGCAGGTGCAAATTGCATAAACTACAAATAAATAATAATAATCAAGTTAGAATTTGAAGGTTTGTTAGCAAAAGAGCTGAATTTTTGGTCTCTTTCACTGTCTCCTCCTCATCCTTGCAGCCCCTCGCTCTGAAAATTTTCTTCTTTTCTCCTCCTACAGGAAATCACACCGGAAAAGAAGAGAATGTAATCGGTTAGATTGGGTTCAGGCTCTCGCCATTTTCTTTCTCTTTTCTCGTCAGAGTTAATCCCATCCAGTTGGACTGCCAACTGCTCATGCTTGGCAGTCACGGGAAACCGAAACAACTATTGAAAGTGTTCGTTCGACGAGGAAACCGCCAAGATCGTCGTCTCTACCTAGTTAGTTAGTATTTATTAATAGAGATCTCATTGAATGAACACCCCTCCCATTCACAAGCCGTTGTATTAAGAGGATTGTGGCCTGTTTCAGGAGCGTGATCGAGCATGGCGCTGCTGGTGATGGTAGTGCTGTGGGCGGCGGCGGAACTAGCGAGGAGCAGCCCGGCGGAGGAGGGGCTCCTCAAGGTGCTGGGCCTGGAGCGGCGGCCCCGCCCCCCCGCCCCGGGGCTGCAGGTGCCGCGGGAGCTCCTCGACATCTACCGCCGCCAGCGAGGCCCCGGCGCCCTCGACACCCTGGACCTCCCCCTCCCGGGCCGCCACACCAGGTCGGCCAACACGGTCAGGAGCTTCGCGCACACAGGTGAGCATTGGATAATTGCTATGTTTATTCGTTTTGAAAAAAATTGGGGGGATGAGGCTATGTTATGGGCTGTCAGCGCCGCCTAGCTGTTAGTAGAGGAACCTTAAAAACTCCCAGCAAGTCAACTCATGTTAGCTTCTCTCTAAGGAAGATCTCGTGTCCTGCTGTGACAATGGACTATAAACCAGTTCCCTAAAAAAACACATGTACGGTATCTCGGACTAAACTTACCTGAAACATTCACACTAAAATAAAAAAAACAAGAACTGACAAGACGATACAAACAACTGTCACATCTTTTGGACTACAGATCTGCATTTAACTTTCTAAACTCCTTTCTTACTGATAGACACTTCAAAGTTAATCACAATAATACCTATTCATCCCTCTTTTCTCTATCTGCCGGAGTTCCTCGAGGTATTATCCTTGGTCCTTTACATAGTTTATACAGCTGATATCCCAACATATCCTAACACTGTGATCACTACGTATGCTGATGACACGTGCGTCCTGTCAGTTAATAATGATCCATCTATTACATCCCAAACTCTTCATTCACACATCACAAACCTCGAAGAATGATGTCGAAACTGGAGGATTAAAATAAAATCCAATAAATCCCAGATCACCTTTACAATTCGTCGTAAACCTATGACTTCATGTCCTACAGTATCCTTTAATAACACCCCACTTATCCCTGTTGAACAAATCCGATACCTAGAACTCCAGCTGGACAAACGTGCCACTTGGAATCCTGATACAAGACTGAAACGACAAGAAACTGCTCGACGTTTCCGCTTACTCCAACACTTACTGGACAAACGCTCTAAACTTCCAATTAACTACAAACGGCTCATATACATGACTATAATAAGACCTATTTGGACTTACGGAGTTGAGCTATGGGGCTCCACTAAATCATCAAATACCACTCGTATCCAATCTTTACAATCCACAATCCTTCGTAAAATTCTAAATGCTCCTTACTGTGTCACAAATAAAATAATCCATAAAGACCTCAATGTTCCATATGTTTGGCCAAATCCAGATACCTATCCTTCCATAATAAACTTCATAACCATCCGAATCCTCTTGTTTCTAACCTTGCTTCCTCATCGATTCCTGATAATCCTCCGAGGCGTCTGAAAAGAAGATGGCCTCGTGATCTCCTAATGTAAACAAATGATTAGAGTGCTTTGTTTTCTTCTCATCCTCTCGTTTTTTTAATTGAACAACTTGTTGAAATGTGTCTTATTAGCTTTTATAAATGCATATTTATAAAATACGCCTAAGAGATGTTTAATAGCATCGTGTTGTACGTGTTGGCAGTGATATACGTCACGCAACGGTAGACTCAATCCACCCCTTGTCCCCCCTCTCTCTCTCTCTCTCTCTCTCTCTCTCTCTCTCTCTCTCTCACACTCTCTCTCTCTCTCTCTCACTCTCACACTCACACACACTCTCTTTCTCTGTTATCAGAAGTAGCCCTGTAATTAAACCTAATTTATTAATATTTAATTTTGGAAATAGCCGTCTAAAATCTTAATTTTCAAAATGTTTACTAATACTACTAATCTTGCTAGCATTCCCTAAATGTCGTTAGAAGAATTCAATTAGTAACATCACCAGTATAAATATAATCAATAAAAATTTAAAAAAAAATATTAAAAGAAAACTGTAAAATAACCTTTAACATTAAAAAAATTAATTAGTTGACTTGAATGTTTTGATACTAAATGAATCACTTGCAACACTCATATCGAAGAGCACGTTTCGATAATCAATCAGGACTGATCTAGTACCTCCGAGAACCTCCTCCAATATATACAGCTTTGAATGATATACATCGTCCTAATTAGCCGATATATCTCCGCGCCGCTAGTGTTCGCAGGACAATGTCGCTACATGACGAAGCAGACATGTTACTTCGGCTTCGGCGACAAGGAGGAGGACGTACTCCCGATAAGACCCACCGCTATAACTCTCTCCTAATGTGACCACTTTGTCGCTCGTGTAATTCCCACCACCTCCAGGACACTCTGCTTTACTCGTCCTTTTATTGTCGAGTGTCCTTTTCATCGGATTCCTCCGCTCCGGACACCTGGCCGTTCCCTATCGATCCCGGGTCAATGACCGACAACATCTTTTTGTCTTTTATTAAAACCAGTGTGTCTACCGGACCTGGAATTCGTGGAGGGAGTTTTATAAGGATATACCGGAAGTCAAGGAATGCAGAAACTAGACGAAGCAAAAACATAAATTCAGAATTTAAAAATCATTGTCGATCACAAAAAGTTTACCTATTGGTGATATGTATACAAATACATAAACATGTGACAGACCAAACAAATAACAATATGTTAATTACTTTTTCGTATATACAATTATTCTACATTTTTAATAATTAGTTTTGTTTTAAATTAAATTCCTTAAAGTATGTATTAATAAATTTACAGAAGAGTAAAATTAATGAAAAGTACGGTCATGAATTAATTTAAAAATAAAAAGTTGCAATATATTTTTCCTGTTGGTTTAATTTTTTCAATAATGAACCATTGTGATCGAACAAAAACTTAACCCGCTCTCAAAATTTAAGGTTTTACGTTTCACGATACGTAGAATTCGAAAAACGAATACAACTTTTACAAACCGAAACTACTGGACCGATTTTTTTCAAATTTTGATGTAAAGTTAGAGGTCTCCCGAGGATGACCTTCCTATTATATTAGTTACTTAAATGTAATATGATTTAGGACATTTAACACTCACTCACTCAATAACTTTACTGTCCTTTCTGTTCTAATGGACAGAAACATTTCTCAACGAAGAATAACCACCTATTTCTTGATCGTCCTTCTGTCTTTTGCTTAAAAAGCATTTTGGAGAGCTTACCCTCAGGCATCCATCCTATCCATTCTTTCCTTAGGTGACACTTTTTAATAGATGTCCCGAAATGTCGTTCTTTGTACATGCATTCTTCCTTAACCTTAGCTTTCCAGCTTAAATAAAAACAGATCCGTATATCCTTCTGAATGCCTTTCGTTTCCTATTCAATAATATTCGTAATCTTTAACTTTCAATAATCTTCCGGTTCAACAAGATGTGGATGTTTTCTATAGCAAGCTATATGATTTAATGTTAAAGATTAAATCTTACTAATTCACGTATATTAATTTTTGTTATCCTTCGAATTTCAGGTAAAGAAGATGATCGAGCGAGGCGGAAATTCCGGCTAAACTTTAATGTCACTGATGTCTTGGCGTCGGAAACGCCGACTGCTGCAGAATTGCGACTGTCCGGCCTCCAGCCAGGACAGCGAGTTCAGGTCCACGACATCGTACGGCCCGGAAGAAAAGGCAATGAAGGTCCCATCCTCAGGATACTGGACACCAAGAAAGTGAACAAGGAAGGCAGCGTCCTATTGGACGTCACTCCTGCGGTGGAACGATGGACCAGCGGTTCCAACCATGGCCTTCTGGTGGAAGTAGATGGCGCTCCGCAGAGGGTGAAGAGAGATCTGCACACAATGTTCCTCTACTCGGACGACGGAAGATCCGGGCCACGAGGACTGGAGCAGCTGCTGTCGCGGAAGAAGCGAGCCGCAACCCAGGGGAAGAAGCACAGGAGGAAGGATGGCAGAGAGATCTGCAGACGACATCCACTTTACGTGAACTTCAAGGCGGTCGGGTGGGACGACTGGATAGTGGCGCCCCCTGGCTACGACGCCTATTACTGCCACGGGGACTGCCCCTTCCCTCTGGCGGACCATCTCAACTCCACCAACCACGCCATAGTCCAGACCTTGGTCCATTCGGTCAACCCCAACGCCGTGCCAAAGGCCTGTTGCGTGCCCACCCAACTCTCCTCCATCTCCATGCTCTACCTCGACGAGGGGAAGGTGGTTCTCAAGAACTACCAGGACATGACGGTGGTGGGCTGTGGTTGCAGATAGGACTGTGCACGTTGGCACCCAACTATTGTGATATTGTTGATGTAAATTGTGTAAATATTGTACATTGTACATAGGAGTGAGGTAGGGAGCCCTGCCTGGTCTTACAATCATAGTATTATAGAAATTTTATCGGAACTATTTATTTGGGGCATTTTTATACCTTGATTAATATTTTTCTGTTTATTTTTTATTTTTTTATTTCTTTAGATTTTAATTTAAAAATAATACAACCCTTCAGTGGAGATCTCGTGGACTTTTCGAGAAGCTTTTAGATCCCCTCCCTCTTATAGGCCTTCATAAGCCAAAAACCAATATTCTACTATTTACACAATTACTGCAATATTTTCATTTTAATAAATAAAATGTACGTACATAAGATGCAATGTGGTTCATGTCGATTTTTATATAATTTTATTACTTCCTTCCGGTTATTTTTATTTTAAAACAATTATTTAATCTTGAAACTTGTGACTAAGGGAACATTTCTTTTTATTTTCATGAAAATTCGTCTCTTTATGTCTGGACTTCATTCTAGCATTTATTTATTGTTATACAAATAAGAAAAATAATTAAAATAAATACTGGATTAACAATTTAAGTATATAGCTTTTCCAAACCAAATTCAACTGTAGTTTTTCAGAATTTTTCGATAAAATAATATATTATATCTTATATTGAAACATTTCGGTAAGTTAAACAAAAAAAGCGAAAATTAAATTAGAAATGGAAAAAGTTGAATTTGACTTAGATAAAAATAAATTTGACTTGGAAAAAGTTGAATATGACTAGGAATATATACATAGTTTAACGGGGCGAATACAATTGTTGAGTTAAATATATATATTCTTTTCCTGAGGTTCTTGAACTATACTTTGGCAAAGTTTCAATATTTTATTATTCTCTTATTCATGGAGAGGAAGGGAAAAAAAACATAATAGAATTTTTAAATTACTTTTATTTTCTTAAAATAATTCTAAAATCATTTTATATGTACTGTAGCTAAAATGTCCATGTAAGTCATCTAAAAATGTAGAACTGTGGTTTTAAATCAAGGTTGCTGATGTGAGGTTGCTCGATTTCTTTCTTTGAATTTGTGCTATAATTTTAAATAAATTTTTTCTCACTCGTGCTATTACACTACTTAATTTTCTCTATTTTTTTATAGACACCTATCACATCTACAAAAATATATAAATCATATTTTTTTATTCAACTTTCGAAACTAATATCTCCACTCAAGGGTTAATATTTTGTATATTTGTTTAAGTATTAAAACTTTTTTGAGCTGTGTATGACGAGTTCATTTTTACTTAAATTAAGCAAACATGTTTAAATAAAATGATTAAATATTTTAACCTTATGTACCTGATGTGTTTTGAATGTGTCTAAATGAATCTCTGCTTGAAATTTGTTAGGTTTTGTATGGGATTGTGTAAAATGGGATGAAATTATTTTAGTCAAATCATATTATTTTTATTGTTATAATTATTTTTTAAACTGTAAAGGTATTAAAAATATATCTTGGATGACTATTGGGAGAAGTCTTATACCATCATAACTTAAAAGCAACAGCTCTCTACTTTTTTTTTTTTCATATTAACTATTAAGTTTCTTGTAATGATTAAAAAAATATATATATTAATTTATAAATGTTACCTAGGAACATCACACATTGTTATCAATACAATTGTAAAAATATTTTTAAAAAGTTAATTTAAAAAAAAACATTATGCATGTAAATATGTTTATACGATTATAATAATTGTTGTTTTGTATTTATTGTTCTAAATGATATATAGTAAATATTTTTTAATTAATTTTGTAAATTGAACGATGTATATTATATGTATAAAGGAAAAAAAAATGCATTGTAATATAAAATATATATTATACATATTAAAAATAATTCGATCTGAGCCCAATGATAAAAATAACCTGAAATGTATAATAAAATATAATTTATTTATAAATAGTATGTTGTTTATTGCAAACAATTGATAAGTTTATGTTAAAAAAATAAAATACAAAAAAAAAACATGAATGGTGATGAAGCTGATATGAGGCTATTATATTTTAATATGTATGTAAATTTTAAAGCTCTTTATTCGACAGCAAAAATCGATACACGTTTCACAATAAACAAAATAATATAAAATTTCCTGATGTTTTTCATTATTATCTGATACCAAAACTCCAAAATTATGCATGTTTAATCCACTGATCTCATGTTTAATCTCATCTCCACTGATACAGTTCTAAGCATTACTAGTACTTGGGGGAGGGGAAAGCTTTCGTGACTAAGCCCCCCCCCCCAAATGGTAAAATGTAACCCTGTTTTTGTAAAAAATATTAATAAATTATCTCTTAAAGTACTATTGTTCGTGTAGTTACATTTAATAGGACTTCAAGAGTCACTTAAACAGCATTTCATAATGATAGTATAACAATATATATATATATATATATATATATATATATATATATATATATATATATATATATATATAATATATATATATATATGAGAAAAAAAGCTTTAGGGCTGAATCCCCTCCCCCTCCAAAAAAAAAAAATAAATCTTGAATCCACTAGTTCGCTTGCTATTGCATAAAATAAATTCTATATAAATTTAAAATTTATATAATTGTTTGCCTTTACGCATTACTTTTACAGGTATATTCAAATTTACTAAAAATGGTTCATTGCTTATTTGGCTTGGACAACATGGCTGTTTCGATTGGACACTAACATCAGCTGTCTTCTGTGTGGTAAATATTGTGAGAAAGACTATATTTATGGAAAACAATTTTTTTTGTCCGCCGTCCGCTCATTTTCTCCGAGACAACTAGACTAATTTTTTTTCAAATTAAAGTCAGATCATCCGAAAAACCTATGTTACTATGTAGTGCATAAACGAATATATCTAAATGTAAATGAAACTTGGCTAGTCTTTTAAATTTTTCTATATGACATACTTCAACGAAAAGAAGCTTGATAGAACGTTACGAGGGGTGGTAAAATTAGATTTTCGAATAACTCGGAAAGTATACACTTTTTTTTATATTGTATAATTATTTAAAAGTTTACGAAATTTTCTGAAAAAGAAAAAAAAAATCATTGAAATCGGACAAAGTGCAGCAAAGGTATGTTTAGATATTTTTTATATGTTCTACTTTATCCTTTGTTTCGGTTTTTGATTTTTGAATGTTTTATTGAACCAATGCTATTTTTTTTAGTAAATTATTTATAATGAAAAAAAAAATGCTCAGGCCAATAATAGGAACCACCTTTTATTTCTTTTTGTTTATGTTACTTAGCAATATTTTCTTTATATTACTTTAGATGTATGATTGTTTAGAAATAATAAACTATTTTGAAATAATTTTCAGTTATTATTTTGCAGTATATAGTTTCTTGAAGATAGCCGATTAAAATCTTTATCTTCCTCCTTGGATAAATTAATTTATTACTCAAGTAATTCGCTTACATCTTCAACGTTTCGGGGTCCTGTCCCAGGCTCATCAATATTCTACAATATAATTATCATTATTTTAATTCATATATTCACTACATAATGGTCTATTCTGAATACATCCTTTCGATTTTTCCGAGTGAAATAAAACTCAACATACTATAGACATAAAATTTATTTTAATCTACAATATATTGACCATTCTTTAATATGACTTTTTCTCACCCTTCCACTAACTGCATAATGTCATGTTCATAGAATGTCTGGAGGTTATTGTTAAAAAGCTGAACCAAGTGTTTTTTTGATGTCCTCTTCCTTTTGGAATTTCATTCCATTCATGAAGTTCTGCAGACAGAAACAAGTAGTCACTTGGAGCTTGGTCTGGTGAATAGGGAGAGTGTGGCAAAAGGTCCCATCCAAGGTTCAATAATTTATTGCGAGTGACCAATGAGGTGGAACACAACACCCTTCCGATTTGCCAATTCTGGACGTTTATTTTTAATACATTGATCCAATTTTGTTAAATGTGAACAGTATAGAGTTGAATCAATTGTATAGAAAGCATTATCTTCTTTGGATGCATAATTCATTCACCAATTTAATTTTCCAAATTGTTACTTAATAATTTTCATGAACATGAAATATACCTAATTATTTAAGTATATATTATCATTAGTGATGTAGAGATGGTTGACCGTGATATAATATGAGAAAGAGTTGATTAGAGGGTGTGGTCAAATAAATACTAAAGTATAGAATCCACCCACGTTAGTTTCTCTCTTAGGAAAGCCTCATGTCCACCCATAACGATTGCCAATAATCCAGTGCCTTGAAAGAACTATGTACGGTACCTTGGACTCTACTTAGACAAAAGACTTACTTGGAACATACTTACGAAATTAAAAAGACAAGAACTTACTAGACGATATAGCCAACTCTCACATCTTCTGGACTACAGATCTTCACTTAACTTACGGAACAAGCGACTGATCTACAACACCCTACTGAGACCAATATGGACATATGGAGCAGAACTTTGGGGTTCAGCAAAACAAATACATAAACAAAATACAAATACAAGTAAAATCCTACATCCACGACAAATACACTACATTTCATTCTTCAACCCAAAATCACTCCAATCCTCTGGTTCTTTCTATCTCCTGCTCCCTGTTACTTGAACAACGGAGATTTAGAAGAAAATGGCCAAGAGACCTACTATATCAATAAAAACTATATCAAGGAAATACACCAACAGTAAAAACACAAAAAAATTGCTAGATGCGCAGCCGCGCAGGTTCAAATTGCATAAAATATAAATAAATTTATATTATATAAAAATTTATAATAAAAAATAAAAAAAATTATAGAAATAGTATTATTTAATTATAATGCCGACGTTTCGACCCATCTTGCAGTTATTCATCAGGGCTATAAAAGATAAAAAATATAATGTAATATACCCTTGCATCTTTCACATTGTGTATCTCTTGTAGCCCTGATGAAGACCTGCATGGTGGATCGATATTATAATTAAATAATACTATTTCTATAATTTAGTATTTATTTGACCGCCCCCCCCCCCGATCAAATCTTTCTCATATTATCATTAGTGTTTCCTCATTCTAATAAAGGCCTTAAACTTTGGCCGAATCGTTGATATAGAATTATATATTTTATTCTATCTTTCTTTATACACTCGACAACTGACTTTCCTACCTGCAGTCTACTATTTCTGCTCCATTATAATATCGATCCTGGCTCAGCTCGACATAGCGGTAGATCGATACGATCGCTGAACGAGAAGAGATTCGCCGACAAGTCGATTATAGTTTGGCAAGAACGTTAATGAGCTTTGGGAAGAAGAAAGCCCCTTAGCCCGGACCACCCAGCTAAAACAAACATGCCTTATATATCATCAGCTCTACCTCTCCCCCCTCCCAGTTCCAAAGAGAATATTCATTTTATATTCTCCTGTCCTTTTTTTTTTTCCTTTTTATCCTTTCTTCTTCAGGTCCTTTTTTATCCTTTCCCCTCGGAGCTGTCGGGTAATTGTTGGAGAACTGTCAATCAAGATCCCGAGCTCAAGCGCCTCTACATTGACGATTTAATTCGGCTAAGGCAAACATCTCCTAATGACTATGTTAACTTATGTTAAACATGCTATCTTAACAACTCCACTTTCTTTCCTTTTTTTCTTTGTCTCTCGTGAAGACCACCTTAGAGTACTTCCTTGATTGCTTTGTTCCCAGAGGTAGTGCACGACTTGATTCAGATTGTGATGAGTAAACAACGAAAAATTACTTGTTATCTCGTGTCTATTGGATTGTTAGGAATCGTAATTTACGCCACCATTTTGCTGCCAGTATTAGATAGAATATATTTTTACAGTATTTGTGTATAAATAGGAAGATATAAGGATGTTGCGATAATATCGTATCGAAACAAATGATTCGATATTATCATAATTTTAAATGAAAATGACTATATCGCTATTCAATATTTTTTTTTCGTCCACTTTTGGTTTATCACTGTCAATTATGAACTATTGTAATAGTCCAAACAATTCAAAAACCTAACCCTCCCCCCTCAAAATTTTAGATTTTATGTTTCAGGATACGTATAATTCAAAAATGGAATAAAAAATTGTTTGTCTGTCCGCCGTCCGTGCATTTTCTCCTAGACTACTGGACTCATTTTTTTTTTCAAATTTCGAAAGTCAGAGGTCTCCCCAGAATGATACGCCTTCATCGAAATTTCGCTTAAAAGAATGTACCTATTTCAATGAAACTTGGCTAAATTCTTCTTCTCGATGCCCTTTAAATTTATCTATATAACGTACTTTAACGAAAAAAAAAAAAGAGGGATGATAAAATTAGATTTCTGAATAAATAAAAAAGTATACTTCTTTGTTGATATTATATATGGTTATTTAAATGTTTATGAAATTTCCTGTCTAGATATTTTTTATATGCTCTACTGCAAAGGTTATATCCTTTGTTCTAGTTTTTGATTTTTGAAAGTGCACGGGGGGGGAGGGGGCTTTCGGGCTGAAGCCCCCTCAAAATGGTAAAATATAACCACGTTTTATCGAAAAAAATATATTAAAATATTATCTCTTAAAGTATTATTGTTCGTGTAATTACATTTTAAAGGACTTAAGGAATCACTTAAACACCATTTCATACAGATATTTTGTTTCTTTCTTTTTTTCCAAAGTAATTATCGTCATTTTTATAAAAAAAAAGCTATCAGGCCGAAGTCCCCTCCCCAAAATTAAATTCTGGATCCGCTAGTGTGCTGAAGTAATGCTATTTTTATAAAACAAATTATTAATCATGGAAAAAATTTTTAGGTTTATTTCTTTTTCTTTGTCACTAGAAAGGCAATGTTACTTTAGATGTATAATAGTTTGAAAATATTCTAAATCGTTTATTTTTCTTGTTGGCAATACAGACTTTTGGCGCCTTAACAAGCCTGCTCTATCTCTACCTATCTTGGGCTATTTCTTTTTAATTGTTTGCATGCAGCTCTATTGTATCTGTTTTTAAACCTTCCTCAGCCAACACGGTCTTTTGCATACTATTGAAGCATCCATTGTCGTATAGAGGCTTCTAGATGGATTGGTCCGAGCTACATGCTCCGCTCATCTTAACCTCCGTGCCTTCATATCATGAGATATTGATTGACCAGTTTCTGTAAAAGCAGCTCTCTATTAGTCTGTCTTCTCTGTGTTATACTCTGATCCCAGGTCGCCCTGGTTATCATGCAGAGGATTTTTCTCACAAATCTTCCACTATTTTTTTCCAAGGCGCTGGTTAGTGTCTAGTCTATCATAGCATTGCATTCTTTCGTCTACATTATAAACTTGAATCAATTTAATATTTATAAAAACATATAACAACCGTATCAATAAATACCAATATGTTTTAAACCATTCAAATACAAACCCTTAAATATCTCCATATATTATAAAATGTAATTACAATACTTTTTAAAAACATCTGGTTTGTCCTCTCACACGACTTTCCTACCTATTTCAGAAGTTTTTATATCTTTACATATGTCCATCAAGAAACAAAAACAAATTGAATTAGATTTATTTTCCTGAAAATTGATCAAAGAAAAGATTTGAGTACGATTTATTTGATAAACTAAAGCAATGTAAACCGGTTTAAGTAGATCAGTGTAAAAATTGCAGTACTCTCCAATATTGCTGTTTCTGTTAAAAATAGAGAAAATAGTGAAGCGGGCAGCAGATTTTCTTACTTCGGATTTTCATTTAATTATCTTTTTTCTCTCATTCACCCCTTTCTGACACAAGATATGAACCCGTAATCTTACATTGGAAATCGAATAGCTGTAACTTCATTAATAGTTGTCCGAAATGAACGATTTTTATATAGTTTTGTAAGGAATTTCAAAGATTTTCAAAAAACCAGACTAAAAATGTTTTGTGGTGTGTGGCTCAGGGGGCTCTGAAACGTATAGGTCCATCAAAAACCGTATATCGGGAATTTGACTCGATTGCAATACCTTCCTTACCTAGGTAGTAAAGTAAAAATAAAATGACACAAATCCACTTAAGTAAATTAAGTTACAACGAGCGCATACTTATCTAAATTGACAAAAGAAAAATTGATCAAAATTCTTAGTGATTTGTTTGAGGTTACGCAAATTTCATTTCGATATAGATATTAGATTTTGGCAATATCGATATTTTTGGTTCGATGTTATAATCATATCGATTCCAAAGACAGATCTCCAATATCGGAACTAGCTCCACATTGCAGCAATCCTAGTTATAATTAAAACTAATTGAGCCAGCCATAAACAAAATAATTGAAAGTTACCAAAAAAAAAATTGTTAAATTGACAAGCAACAACGACAAGACTATTTAAATATTAATAGAAAACCAATCACATCATTGTTCCTGTGATATAGTGCCGATATTGTTGTAGTGGTTTCAGTATGATTCAAAAAATAATTTTTAATTCTATGATTACTTTTAAAATAAATTGATTCCACTGTAGAACAAGATGCTGACGTTTATAAATTAGTCAAGTATTAACAATTGACAATCGTTAATTATTTTATAAATTGTAATTCATCACTTCTCCATGAGATCCCCTCCTGTTTGATATCCTATTTATCAAAATCTATAGCTCCTAAGAGCAGCTGAATTGAGTGAACTAAATTCCGAGTTGAGTGAACTGCCAAGATTCCACCAATTTCGAAGGCTTCCTTCTCCTTCAGGACAAAATAGTCCAATCACCCCAAAAATTCAGGCAAACAAGTTTATACTTTATTTGCGAATATCTAAAAAAATACACATTTTCCCCTGGGTTATGCCCTTGATTACATAAAAGATTACTAAATTACCTACAAAAGGAAAAAAAAATCATTGAAATCGGACAATTTTTAGAAAAGATGCATTTCTTTTATTTGTTTATTTAGAAATATTACATTCTGTCACATCAATTACATTTATAATAGTGTTCAGAGAGCACACTCATACTCTATTTACAATAATAAAAATAAATAATACAGGAACTAATAATAATAAAAATAAATTTATATAAACAAAAGAACTAACCTAATCATACACACTCGGGCTTAAGTGGAGGATCTGGCCATTGCTAAAACTCCAGCAGATGCTTATTCACAGAAGGTCTCTGGGCCACTGCCGCTTCAACCTTCGAGGAGGATTGTAAGGATGGGTGGTGCTGGATAGAGATTGTGCAAGGAGATTTTGATGGTAGTTAAGGTTCTGGTGAAATTTGGAGAATTTTTCTGGAATAAGGTCTAGGCAAATGGGATATTAAGGTCATGGTGTCGGATTTTGTTAGTTACATAGAACGGAGCATCAACTATTGTTCGAAGAACTTTAGATTGAAAGGATTGAATACGTTTGATGTTAGAAACTTTTGCTGTCCCCCACAGTTCAAGTCCGTGTGGCCATGTAGGTTTCAGTATTGTCTTTTATATAAGTAATTTGTTTTCAATAGAAAGTTTGGATTTTCTGTTTAGTAGTCTGTATAGCTGGCCGTATCGTCCGTTGAGTTCTTGTCTTTTGAGTCTAGTATGTGGGTTCCACGTTAGTCTTCGGTCTAAATGAAAGCCAAGATACCGAACTGTGTCTGAGTAAGGAAGCTGGATAGAATTATAGTTTACTGGTGGACAGGAATTGCGTCGGAGTGTAAAGGTAATATGTTGGCATTTAGATTCATTAACTTTAATGCGCCAGTTATTACACCAGTGCTCAATCAAGGTAAGGTGGCTTTGGAGATTTAAGGATGCTATTTCGGGATCAGAGTTAGATGATAAGATTGCGGTGTCGTCAGCGAATGTTGCAAGAAAAGTATCGGGATGAACAGGGATGTCAGCAGTAAAGAGGATGTAAAGAAGGGAATCCAAGACGCTGCCTTGGGGAACACCGCCTTTAACGGAGTGGATATTGGAAAATTCTGTTCCACAGCGAACTTGAAAGGAGCGGTCAAAGAGGTAGGATCGGAGGATTAGGTACAAGGAATGTAGTAAATGGATTTTTAGCTTCAAGAGCAGTCCGGAGTGCCATACCCGGTCAAATGCCTGTGCAATGTCCAGAAATGCACCCGAACAGTATTCCTTGTTTTCTAGGGCTGAGGAAATATGATCAACAACTCGGAATCCTTGTTGAACAGTAGAATGTTGAGAGTGAAAACCAAACTGATGGGAAGGGATATTTTGGGATTCTATAATGGGTAGGATTCGTTTCAAAAGGATCTTTTCAAAAAATTTTGAAAGGATTGGGAGTAGGCTAATTGGTCTATAGGATGTTGATATATTGGGTGGTTTGCCTGGTTTTGGGAAAAGGATAATAGTGGAGTGTTTCCATAACAGAGGAAAGTGGGTGGTCCGTAGTATACAATTGTAGATATATGTAAGGAATATGACTGCTTTCGATGGAAGTTGTCGAAGGATTTGAAGGGTAAGGAGATCATGTCCAGGAGCTTTACGGGGGATTAGTTTTTTTAATTAAAATTTCACTTCGGAAGGATGAATAGCTTTTGGGGGCAAAGAAAGTGGGATTGGTGATGTAAAGAGTTCTACTGTTACGGTGTGGGAAGGATGGGATTCCGGATATGAAATAAATGTATTGGATAGGTGAATGGCGAATTCCTCAGCTTTATCTTCGTCAGATGCTGCCCAGGAGCCATCATCTCGTCGGAGGGGATGGAAAACGTGATGAGGATTTAGGATTTTTGTTGTGGCTTTCCAAAGGGAATTGTCGCGAGAAGCTAGGGAGGATAGTAGGTAGGATTTGAAGGATTGTGATGTGAAGGTGGCAGGAAAGATACATATAGATGTGAAATTGAAATTTGTAAACGTGTTGGTTAATGAACAGAAAATATTCTGAGTTTTTTTTTCTGCAGACAAATTCTGCAGATCCCATCCACGTAATACAAAATCCACCTAAAAAAAAAAAAAATTCTCAAATTTTAACTTTACACCCGACAACGACGGGTACATCAGCTAGTACAATATAGATTTTAAAGAAATTAAAAGTTTGTCCGAAATGCAGTTTCGTTTCGTTTATTTCTTGCCTATAAAAAATAATACAATCTGAACTACAGAATTATAGTTTAAGATAATTTATAGTTTGAGCAACGAGTAGCACACCTAAATGAACAGTTGTATAATTTGTAAAATATAAAAGTGTAATTTGTTGGTACGACGTTAGGCAAACAAATAATTCGGAGTAAGCTACAAATTTGAGATTCATCTATACTTAAACGACGTTTTTGAATGCTGAAATTGTTTGAACCATTCATGTTCTCAAGAATACTTTTTTTGAATGAAGCTAGGGGAAAGGGTGGAGCTCGTATTTCATCCCATTTCCGACACACACTTCTAGGTCAAGTCCTCGACCCCCAGGTAATCCGGATATTTAGGAAGACCGCCCTCTTGAAGGGGGTCTTGAGGACTCGACAGGCCAATAAACAAGAGGAGCTTCTTCCTATTGTTGCCGTACCTTGAGGGCACTTGTTGTAAATCATGATGGTACTAAGATCTCGGGGAGTCCTGTCCTGACAGGTTCGAGGGCTTGCTGATGTCCTAGTCCGTCAATGGTCAACTCAAGTCTCCTACCTGGAATGTAAATTTCATTACATAATTAGGAAACGTGTTTCGAGAAAAAAAAATCTGGTGTATCACACGACTTTCACTTGCCACCAGTATTAGCATCATTAGTCTCGGTCAAAAATGTATAATAAAATTTTACGAATTTTCGCCAAATCAGGCATAAATTCTTTCATATTTTATATTTAATAATCTTTTATATCAAAGATTAATGGGAAATGGTTGATTATTTCGAATAAAAAAAAATTAAGGTAATTTAAAGGAAACTAATATTGAAAATTAGCTATTTAAGCCCTGTTAGAGAACATCAATGAGCATAAAACCTATATTATATTAAACACCGTTTAATAATACACTGATATACCGAATTTAATGAAAATCGTTAGAGCTGCTTGTTAAAAATTCTTAAAAATGTTTAAATGTATTGTATATATATATATATATATATTTATATACACCAATAAAAGTTATTGAAATCGGTACACTCGTTTAGGTGCTACAGTCTATAGCAACGCAGATTTTTCAACCACCATCAAGGCAAGGAAAAGGCGGATAGTATTATAATTAAGAAGAATCATAATCGGGTTATCTCAGATTTTAGATCAAATTTGAAAAAAATTGGTCCAGTAATTTTAAAGAGAATGCGCGGAAGGCTCTAAAATGATTTCAATGTATATATATATATATTATCTTAAATCCTATTTAGAAAATCTGTTTTTCTCACTTCACCTATTCATCGTTCCTTTTTCCTCCACCCACCACACCAGCAGATCTGACACTTGGCTAGACTACTACATCATCGACTCAGCACAAAACCTCCTCTCCGCCTCTCAATTGCCAGTATCCTTTCTTTCATCTCATGATCTGATACAAATAACGTATAATATCCGCACTCCTCCAATCCATCATCGAACTATCACTTTCCGCCAACTGGATACCCTTACTCGAGAAAAAATATTACCTGATCTAGTAACATTGGATTTGAATGGAATATATCATTGCTCCTCTGTCGACACCATGGTTGATATTCTCACCACTAATCTTCTCAATATACTCAATACCCACGCTCCTCTCAAAACCTCCACTTTCCGTCATCGTCCTGCTCCTTGGATGTGTCAGGAAATTAAGGATCTGCAGAAGAGACGCGACGCTGCACGCAGACGCTTCAGACGGACTAGGCTTGCAGACGATTATAAAATATTCAGAGTGCTTCGTAACACGACACAGATAAGGATCCGACAAGCGAAAGCGAACTACTTTCACGAAGCCCTTTCCTCAGCTCCTGATATCAAATCAAAATGGCTTCTACTTCGTAAGCTTTCCCTCTGTGAACCTTCTAGATCCCCTTCCTCAGTTTTCCCAATATCACCTGATGACCTAAACTCCCACTTTATATCGGTTTCCACCTCTTCTTTACCATCCCCTTCTGGCTTTTCTCCAGATGTACCTTTTAACCACAATAATTTTTATTTTTCCGACATTTCTCCCACAGACCTTATTACCGTTATAATGAAATCCCGTTCCAATTCCGTAGGCCCAGATGGCATTCCTATCAAACTAATAAAATTATGTCTCCCTGAAATCCTCCCAGCACTCCTTTTCATCTACAATTTCTCCCTGCAGAATTCAATATTCCCGACATCTTGGAAAAAAGCCATTGTCCTTCCTTTAAACAAAAAGCCTAATCCATCCTCTCCCGAAGATTTCCGCCCAATATCAACCTTTCCAATCTTTCTAAACCCCTAGAAAAGTTAGTGCAATCCCAAGTTTCCAACTACCTTGAACAATCCAACCAACTCGATCCTCTCCAATCTGGCTTCCGTCCTGGCTACTCTACACAATCTGCTCTGATTAAAATTACTAGCGATATCCAGACTGCAATAGATGACAAAAAACTAACCATACTTATACTGCTTGATTTCTCCAAAGCTTTCGATTCCATTATCCATTCCATCCTTTTCAACAAACTAAAATCATTATCCTTCTCCAATAGTTCCATCTCTTGGTTCCAGTCTTTCCTCTCACAACGAACCCAAGCACTTTCCATACCTAATCAACCTCTATCTGCCTACCTTCCTTTATCCTCAGGAGTTGCACAGGATTCAAGCATGTCTCCTCTTCTTTTCAGTTCTTATATTAATGACCTAAATGATTCAATTATCCATTGTTCCCACCACCTATATGCCGACGATTCTCAAATCTATTTATCCTTTTCTCCAGCTGAGTTATTGGTGGCATTTGCCAAAATTCAAGAAGATTTAGATCGAATTAGTGCCTGGGCCAACTTAAATGGATTACGGCTAAATGCTGCCAAAACTCAGGCCATTCTCATTGGTTCCAAGCCCCTTCTTAGATCCCACACCAACTTTCCCTCACTCTATCTAAACAACTACCCCATCACCTTCTATCCCTTTGTTAAAAATTTAGGCTTTCTCATAGATCAAACCCTTTCCTGGAATCACCATATCTCTCATATATCCCGCCGTGCAATTTCTACCCTCAAACTATTCCATCACTTCCGCCATCTTCTACCCCAAAATACCCGTAGACTCCTAGTTTCCTCTCTCATCTTTCCCCACTTTGACTACAGCTGTGTGGTGTACGATGGCCTCTCGGTGGAACTGCGTGATAGACTCAAAAGACTTATGAATTCCTTCGTAAGATTTGTAATTGGAACCCCGAGACGCTCCCGTGTCTCCCACCACTACACTGAGTTAGGGTGGCTCTTCCCCTCCTTAAGAAGACAATATTTCCTTGGCACTTTCCTTTATCAAATCATTACCGATCATCGTCCTTCTTATTCCAACAACCTTCTCCAATTTAAGTCATCAATCCATTCACTCACTACAAGATCCCGACCCTCTGACCTATACATCCCTTCTCATAGATCTGCCTCATTCCAAAATTCCTTTATAGCCCGCTCTGTCAACTTTTGGAATTCCCTCCCGATCAAAATTCGACATGCCCCTTCCCTATATACATTCAAAAACCTCCTATTCCAATTCCTGTTCCAAAAACAGTCTGATACCAGCTAACGATTAATATTATATATGTATTGTGTAGCAATCATATAATCATAACACTTGGTAAGAGATAGTACATGCATTTCCTACTATCGACGTAGGAATTTCAATACATACATTTTTTTTATTTTTTTTATTCAATTATAAGTAACTGTTTATTTTTATATATATATTCAAGTAAAGTTTTTGTTTTTTTTTTGTTTTGTTTTTTATGAAATGAACTCATTGTATCTCTTTTTCGTTCTTCATTTCTCAAAGTGTATGTTTATGTTGTTCAACCCTTAAATATAATTTTGTTCATAGTTCAAGTGATTCGTTCATTGTTTTAATTGTTTTGTTCATAATTTTAAATGCTCTGTACATAGTTTTATCTGTATTGTATATAGCTTGTGCACCTAAGGTTTTCTTTACTTTTTATTTTATTTTATCAATTTTATTTATTGTTTCAACATTCAGGCCAGTAATATTCTATTATTTTGTACATTATTGTTATTCTGAAGGGACTTAGTCCCAGAATAAAGTTTTTTTTTCTATCTATCTATCTATCTATCTATATATATTATTATTATTGCTTAATGATATTTACAACTGTATTAAAGCAAAACATTTAGTAAATTTGAACATATGAATATAATGACGTGAAAACACTTGTTGAGTAACTACCCAATGGTAGCACTCTATAGGTATGTCTACATTAGTTAATGGCGAGGTTTGGGATGATTCTGAAGTTTATTGTGGAAGGATAGGTATCTGGATCGGCCCAAATCTGAAATATATGGAACATTAAGGTCTTAATGGATTATTTTATTTGTGACAATGTAAGGAGCGTTAAGGACTTTGGATTGTAAGGGTTTGATACGAGAGGAATTTCATGTTTTAGTGGAGCTCCGTAGCTCAACTCCGTAATTCCAAACAGGCCTTATTACAGTCAAGTATATGAGTCTTTTGTAATTAATTGAAAGTTTAGAGCGTTTATCTATCACGTGCTGAAGTAATCGAAAACGTCGAGCGGTTTTTTGTTGTTTCAGTCTGGTATGAGGAATCCAAGTTAGTCTTTTGTCCTAGGTAGGGGATTTGCTCAACAAGGATAAGTGGGGTATTGTTAAAGGAAACTGTAGGATAGGAAGTCATAGGTTTACGACGAAGGGTAAGTGTAATTTGGTGGAATTTATTGTAATTCTCCAGTTTTGACATCATTCTTCAAGATTTATGATGTGTGATTGATGCATTTGGGATACAATTGATGAGTCATTATTTACTGAAATATATGTGTCATCGGCATATGTGGTGATGACAATGTTAGTATAATTAGGTATGTCAGCTGTATAAACTGTTTCACTATCATATGACGTCTCGTTTTTGAACTGGACTGGTCACATACATGCACACACTGAACGTTTTGCGGGACTTGGTTACTTGGATTCAGAAGACCTCAAAACACATATTTTCGTTGATACCTCAGAATTGAAAATTTTCACAATAGGTACTGTTCCTTGCTATTCATTTCATATATAGGTAAGTGAATGTAAACGTTATAGGTTATTAATATAATCAACGTAATTATTGTTAAATAAACAATGTTTTTTACGTACGGATATATTTAAAAATATGTTAACAAAACACTTGAATGTAAAAATATTTTTTTTAATTTAAAGGTTTAAGGCAATGAGAAGAACTCTCAATTCTTCGATGCTTCAAACTAGATTTATCTATTTATCTATTTTCTCGACGCCCTTTAAATTTATCTATATAACATACTTCAACGAAAAGAAGCTAGAAAAACAGTTACAAGGGAAAGTAAAAAAGAGGAGAAATGTGATCAAATCTTCGTCATGTGAAAGGCAAGTTATATTCATAGCATTGCTTTACAAGGTAATACAATTTTAGGTTGTATTCAAAACGTTAATGTAAACTGCGTGTTTTGTCGTTTACATATTACTGGCATGACACTTACTACCATCACTATATTTTTTATGCAATTTTCACTGATTGAGAGGATAGAAACTTAGATTTTACTGATATTAGAGAAACTTAGGCCCAATATAGATTTCGCTTTGACGTGCGATTTTCCTTTACTATATTTACCGTATATTTGCAAAATTATATTAAATTTTGCTCATACTCTAAAAAATAATGTCATATTTGTGAGTTTGTTTGTTGATTTTGAAGTTCAACCAACTGCTTGTAGTCTCGATTTCCCTCTCAAACTTCAAAGTAGTGAAGGGCTTGATTCCAAATCATTTTGAGCTAATTATGTCTGAAGGATAAGATATTCACTGTTTGTTTATGTTCATGTGCATCATTACTAATATAATTAACAAATGTTCAATCAACGAAAAAATGTATAAAATATTTCTATATAATTTGATTTAATAACGTTGTGGGATAAAAGAACTTTATTATGAAACCATGTTGGATGTTTACAAAAAATACATTTTTTGGTTTGTTATTTTCAATAATGAACTATTGTGATCAACCAAAAACTTCAAAATTTGAGGTTTCACGTTTCAGGATACGTAGAATTCGAAAAACGAATAAAATTGTATTTTGTCCGTCCACGTATTTTCTTCGAAACTACTGGACTGATTTTTTTCAAATTTGGATGTAAAATTGGATGATCCTCCTTCATCTACATTACTATCCGTCTTTTTACTTTCAAAATGGCGGCCGAAAAACCTGCGTTGTTATAGACTGTAGTGCCTAAACGAATGTACTGATTTCACTGAAATTTCGCTAAAGTAATTTTCTCGACGCCCTTTAAATTTATCTATATAACATACTTCCAAGAAAAGAAGCTGGAAAAACAGTTACAAGGGATAGTAAAATTAAAATCCGAATAACTAAAAAAAGTATACACCTTTTTGTCGATATTGTGATAAGATTTTTCAAAGGTATTTAAATTTCCTAAAAAATGAAGGAAGTTTCATCGAAATCAAAGCACTATTAGTAGATGTATCGCGAGTTTTAAATATTTTTGGTTTAATATTTTTAATATTCAATTGTGATTGACCAAAAATGTTTTTTTTTAAAGTTAACGGAATTTCCTAAAAAAAACGTTAAAATTGGACAATCAGGAGCAAAAATGTGGTCTCTAGATTCTTTTTATATTTTCAACTGCAAATTTTACATCCTTTGTTTTGGTTTGTGAATTTTGAACGTGTTACTGAGGTAATGCTATTTTTTTTAGCATATTACTAATGATTAAAAAAATAGTTTAGTCCAGCAATTGGAATCACCTTTTATTTATTTTTCTTTGTAATTGGAAGGTAATGTTACTTTAGATACATAATTGTTTGGAAATAATTAACCATTGTGAAATAATTTGCAGAGTTTTTGTATCTTTAACTATTTCAGAGATATTAATGATAAGTTAAACTAATATAAAATAATTAAACATAAGCATTGCTATTTATACATATAATATGTTTCAAGATTTTTATGACGACTGTAACTGCCTATTTGACAAATTCGTCAAAATATACTGAATATTTAGAAGCCAGTAAGTCTGTCAGTCCACTTGAAGATAATTTACGAGGAGCCCAACCTCTCGAATAGGAAGGGTTCTCGAAGAATAGGAAGATGCTACTTTTGGTTTATTTCCTTCTATTACCTTGATGACTTCCTTGAGAAGGGTAGACATTATGATTTCTTGGATCACCTGCCATTTCGGAAGTCACTTCAGGTGTGACTTATTGCAAGGGTAAGTGGCACGGGCTAAGTTTCTTGGAAAGGGTATCTTCAAGAGGGAGGAGGTGGGAGGACATGTTTCTCCTCAAAGTCTGGTTATTAACCTAAGGTAGTCTTAGGTATATAACCCTATATATTTATATGTAATATGTTAGTTTTTAAGATACGGTAAAGACGTAATCTCACAAAATTTTTATGAAACCCCATCTGAACAACTCTAGTTACATATATATATATATATATATATATATATATATATATATACAGTGGGCCACAATTAAAATGATACACCCGGATATTGAAAGAAATTTTGGAATAAATAAATAGTTCAATCTATATAAATAAAATAAAGTTTTTGTCTGTACATGGAATAGAATCAACCCGTTTTATGATATCTTTCCGTTTCATACATTGCAGACACCGAAATCCACTTTTAAAATTTTTTTTGTCTGTCTGTATGTCCGCATTGCAACGAAATTTTGTCAGGGGTAAGCTCAACAATGGCTTATTGTAGACTTTTGAAATTTTGACATTATATTTAGGCTTGCTTGACTTGAAACATGGGCTTCAAATCAAAACAAAATATTGATTAAAACCAAAGTTATGAATTCTTGAGTGATTTGTCTAAACATCTCGGTTAATTTTGATAATAAATGTTAATAATAAACATATGTTTATAGGTTAAAGAACATCTATATAAATAAAATAAAGGTTTTGTCTGTACATATAATAGAATCAACCCGTTTCATGATATCTTTCCGTTTTCTACACTACAGACATCAAATCCACTTTTTAACAAAATTTTGTCTGTCTGGATGTCCGCATCGTCCAACGAAATTTTGTCAGGGGTAAGCTAATGGCTAATGGTAGAATTTTGAATATTTTACATTATATTTAGGTTTGCTTGACTTGAAACATCAATTGGCTTCAAATCAAAACAAAATATTGATTAAAAACAAAGTTATGAATTCTTGAGTAAGCCATTTTATCCAACAATGCTTTTTGCATGTAGTCCAATCAGACTTTGGACTACATGCAAAAAGCATTGTTGGATGAAATAGCTTGAAGATGGCTTACCGGCCGAAACGTAGCTATGTAAATTAAAATAAATATGGTGAAAGAATAAATAGAACCTTATTTTATAATATTAGAAAATTTTCACCTAAAATAAGCACATATGAAAATGAAAAAAAAATTTTATTATTTTGGGACTGTTGTCCCTTTAGAACAAAATATAAATACAGGTTGTATGTCTTTGTGGTTACAATTTGGTTGTATATTTACAATAAGAGTTGACTAAAGATAAATATACTGAAAAGAGAAAAAAAGAACAAGAAAATCGTACATATATATGAGGAACTAAAATAACCTAAATGAATTGAGGTAGTCTCTGGCTTTGCTTAGATATTTCTCTTAAGTATATTTCACAATCAGTCGGAATGAGAAAGGAGTTGGTGCTTAAAGAGGAGAGGTTTGAACGAGGAAACTGATTGAGCGTGTCGAATATCAGCAGGAATGGAATTCCAGAGGGAGGCGGCTTGTATTGCAAAGGATTTTTCAAACGCAACAGTTCAGTGAGGAGTAGGATAGAGGTCGGAAGTACGAGATCTAGTGGGACGGGATTGGATGGAGTTAGGTAGGATAGGATAAATAGTTACGTAGCTACTTCTGGTAGCTACGTAACTAGGGTCCATCCTAACCCTCTTATTTCCAGCCTTGCTTCCTCTTCTATCCTTGATAACCCTCCGAGGCGTCTGAAAGAAGATGGCCTCGGGTCCTTCTAATATAGAAATATAATTGGAGTGCTACCAATGGGTAGTTTCTTTTTCTGTTGTACATGCCATGTTACTTGTTCAAATTTACTTGTTGTATTTATCAATTATAGAGTTGTAAATTTCAATAATATTAAAAAAAAAATTTTTAATGAGACCAATATTTTTCAATAGTCAGAATAAAACTAATTTAAAATGGGATGTAAAATTGCAATTATAGCTTATACTACTTTTATGAGGATGGAGTATTTGAATTGTAAGCTTTGAAAAATATCGATGGGTCGATGAGTTCTAACGATTTGGTACAGAAAGGTGGCTAGGATAGTTCGATTTATATTTTTCGTATGAAAATAAAATCTCTGTGAGAAATCGTTTTCGGAAATTCAGTAATCACTCAACATATAAAGGTTTGATTTCCACGGGTTTTGTTCATCAGCGAATATTAAAATGCTAGTTTTTCACGAGAACATAAAAACATATTGTTTCTTTATGATTTATTAAAATAATTTTATATTTTATTGCCCTCTGCTATTTTCCATCGTACCATACTGCTTATATCAGTTGCAAACTCTAAAATATCATCTTTTGTACAAATTGAATAAAACTTAAATGAGCCACAGCAACGCGTAGCCAGGTACAGCTAGTTATGAATATAAATTAAATATTTTCTTGTAATATAAATGAAAATTTAAATAATAATAACATTCAGGATAAATAGTTACGTAGCTACTTCTGGTCTTAGTCTAGTCAGCAGTCAACTTTTATAATTTTCCTTATTGATTTTATTATACCCTTTTATTCTTTCATGTAGCTGGCTTATAAAATTCTCAATATCCTCTATTGCCAGAAAGTTATATTTATTAAATTATTAAAATCGTAAAATTATTAAAATTTGTTTTATTTATTAATTTTTTAGGCCAAGTGTATCATTCTCGATCTTGCTCTTTATTATTTTAGTAATATTGAGTCTTGAACCCTCGACATATTTCCTCCTCTCGTTGCTTGATGTGCCAATTATATCAAGAATTTTATAAAAAATTGGCAATTGGGGTCCTGTGTGCATTTTTAAGGTATTGGCAAACGGAGGCTATGTAGCTAGCTTATTTATTATTAACTAGTAGGCCCGTGCGAAAAATTCGCACAGCATATTATTATCAAATACCAAATTAATAAGAAAATGAAAAAAAAGCAACGTTTCAAAAGATAAAGAAATCAATTGTTGCTTTATCAATAAATATAATCCACAAAGGAAACAAAATTCACATCTCTTCCCCTCCCTTGTAACGACTTTATTCTCCCCTTGACACTTAATGAGAAAGGTAGTACTTCTTTTATTTCTTTCTTATTTCAGCTTTCTCAATTTCTTCCCTCCTTCCTTTCATTCCTTTTCTCTGTTTTTAACTCTTTATTATATTATACATTGTCTGTGCATCTTGATAGACTTTACAATATCTCAATTTTCTATCTAACTACTCCATTATCAATGTTTTAATTTTACTATTTATTTTATTTTCATTTCTTATATAACTTTATATTTCTTTTTTATGTTTTTACATTTTATTCTAAGATTCCCAATGTAACACTTTTGTCACTCCTTTTTGATTATGCATACTTCATCATTCCACACTATGTAACAGTTTTTATTATTTATCTCTTAGTTCTTAGTCATTATTCTAACAATTTCATTTTACTTTATATCTATCTATTTTATTTTTCTAATAATTTTTTATTTTATTTTATTTTCTCATTTTTTATTATCTTTTTTACCATCATTGCTTATGTTTCTCATACCTTGTTATCTGGTTATTTTCTTAGCCCTGATGATGGCCTGAACTTCAGGTCGAAACGTCGGCATATGTAAAAAATAAATATTATAATTTATTTTTTGCCTTCCTTTTTGACTGAGCACCCCAACTATTCTTCTCTTCATTATCCACGACAGTCAACCAATTACCAATTATGAAACAAAAATTAATTTAAATCTTCATTTTTGTTTGGAACCAACATGTTTCCAAATTTCAGTAAGCTGTATCTTTGCTAAAAATTGTCCGATTTCGATGATATTTTTTCCTTTTGTAGGGAATTTAGTAATCTTTTATATAATCATGGGCATAACCAAGGGAAAAATGTATAATTTTTCAGTTATTCGCAAATAAAGTTTGTTTTCTTTTATAACTTGTTTGCCTGAATATTCAGGGTGATTGGACTATTTTGCCCGCCTGAAGGAGAAGGAAACTTTTGAAATTGGTGGCTCAATATTGGCACCATCGATAAATAATATAAACTCCTCCTGTCTCGATCATAGAGACCTCAAGTCCACGAAATGAGACATGTATTCAATGCCAGTACTACAATTAACGTCAGGTTGTGTGGATGCGAACCCTATGCCTTGCGTTATCTCGAAAATAGTACGTTTTGGGGCTTAAAAACGCAGGATCCGATAGTTCCGGAGGAACTAACCGGGTCTTGCTGTACGTATCAAAATCTTTAAGGTCTAATTTGTCCCGTATCGATTTACTGACATACCACTGTTCTAGTAAAGAAGCCAAGCAAATTGTTTGTATCGACTTTATTTATTTTAGAAAGAAAAAAAAGTGGAGAATACGATTCGCTAACCCCCCGTGAAATTTTGAATCCAACGGTACCCCATTCATGGTATTTGAGCATGACAGGAGCTTATATTTCGTACAAAACCAATTTCGAGCCTTACTGTAATAATATATGTGAGGATCTTTTATTTTTTTAATTTCAAACTATTGGGGAGAGAGCGAAACAATATTCTTGCCTCCCCGAAGTCTGCGCCAATCGACTAATGCCTCACTCTGAAACGGGTCCTAAAATTTCCCAAGACAATACGCCGCTGTAAAACCGTAGTCGAAAACCAATATTTATCAATTTGGAGTTGAGCGAAGAACAGTTTAAGAACCTCGTAAAAGGTTATTATCCACATCGGGTAGGTCCGCCACGAGCTGTGTGGTCTCTTCTAAACCTCTCTTCTTTATCTCTGCCTCTTACTGAGGGCAGTAATAGGGCGAGCCGTATCATTACCTGTCGATGTAGTCATTAGCGGCCGATCGCGGCCTCGCTTTCTTTTCATCGGCCTCCTATCGCCATGCTAGATCTATACCGCCTTACAGGGGCCATATAGTAGTGTAGTTAAGAATTGGAAGATAAAATATGAGTTAAAATTTGGAACTTAGAACTTATGACAGTAGCCCTGATATATTGAGGAAGGCACCCGAAATTTGTACAGGCACAGTTGTGATGCATTGTGATAGGTTGGACAATATATTATACAATATTTTAAGAATAACAATATTAATCATTATAGAAGTATGTATTATATTGAGAATGGACATTATAATAATAATAATGCTTTATTTATTCTGGGACAAGTCCCTTTAGAAGACAAAGATGTGGGCCAAGGAGCCTCAGAGATACATATACAAAAATATAGAGAAAGTGAATAGTCAAAATAAAAAAAAATAATAAAAGAAATTATAAGTTACTTTCTAATTTAAATCAGTTTATAATAAAAAACAATGAGAAATTGAAAATAAACATGAATTAAAAATAATAAAGAACGATCTGATAATTTATATACATATTTACAGTATTAACTATTTACAATTTCATGGAGACTGGATAGGTAAGAAGGAACAGGCGGGTTTTAAAGGTAGGAAGGGTTTTGGATTGACGGATGTTGGGAGGGATGGAGTTCCATACCGTACATCAATAGTCATAGTGGGGAAAAAATTATGTGTGTATATATATATAATAACCTTAGGAGTAGTTACCTATGTAAGTTGACGGGGAAATGGGAAAAAATGAAAAACTAAAATTTAAATGATCATAGACTATTGTTTTAGGAGGCGGAAAATATTCGAATATGTATTGCAGATCGTTTCTTTGTCTATTTTGTGGTTTACCGGATTATTTTTTTCCAAATTGATTAATATAGCTCCTGAAAGTAGTCGTTTTTTGTCGATTGGAAACTGTGGCAAGTATGGTTAGATTTTCAAAATCAAATGTGTGGTTGAGGGTTAGGGCGTGTTCCGCTAGTTTCGAGGTATATTTGAATTGATTTTATATCCAAATTTGAAAAAAAAAATCGGTCCAGTAGTTTCGGAGAAAATGAACGGATAGCGGACAAAAAAATTTTTTACTCGTTTTTCGATTTCTACGTATCCTGAAACGTGGAACCTCAAATTTTGAGAGGGGGTTAAGTGTTTGAATTTTTTGGTCGATCACAATGGTTGATTACTGAAAACAAAATACAGAAATCGGGAAATCCTATCCATTTATTTTAACAGAATGTACTTCCATATCATATTAACAGCTTTGGTGATTGTTAGGAAAATTGATATCTACTTATGTTTATTCTCATGTATATATGTATAATATATATATATATATATATATATATATATATATATATATATATATATATATATATATATATATATATAATATATTGTAAGGTAAAGTATTGCGATCGTGAAAATTTTCAAATCTGAATTTTCAACGGAAATACACGTTTTGAGGTCCTCTGAGTCCAAATAACCGCAAAATGATCGGTGTGTCTGCGAAAAAATGTATATAATCAATTTTTAAATAATTTTTTAATTTTTTGGGGAGTGGGGTAGCTCAATGGTAGGGCACTGAGCTTCCAATGCAAAGGTCCCAGGTTCGAATCCCGGCTCATGACAGAAAATTTATTTATTCTGTTTCATTGGCCGTGGGGCGACCCTGGGTCGGGAGACCCTCCTGGAGCATACCCAGCCTCTATAAAGTGGGTACCCTTGATTAGATAATTAATTAAGGGGAAAAACTTGGTGGTTGAGCGTGATCTCGGTCAAATCACCTCCTTGCACAACCGTTGACCTAGAAGCAGTGCTTTCCCTAAAATAGTACTGAAGCCCTTCATGGATTGTAGTTGGTACAGGCTTTTTTTTCCAATTTTTTACAGAACGTCTTTTTCTATGCGATGGATATGTTTCCTTATATAAGCGATAACCAGAAAAACAGTAGTTAATATCAGGCAAATTTTTTGTTTTCAGAATTAGCCATAGTTGAGGGCTCATAACACAGGAACTAAGCGAGGTAGCGAAATAAGAATTATAATCAATCATATTGCAAATTTTATCTGATTTAACAAAATTCTAGAAAAAATTTACGTTGCCCCCCTCCCCTTTCCCCCCCCCCCCCACATCTGGCTCACCACTTATGAGTGGGGACTTTTAGTACGTTTACTTCCTTACTAGTCCAAATAATGTCCCAAAGTCAAAAATCGTATCCCCGCCATTTTCTATACTCCCTTTTAAGCACTCATTGGACTAATGAATAGATTTTTGAAATCTGATTAGCAGCTGTTGAAATAAATGCGTTCAAACTATCTTTATTTATTAGCATGGATGTTGACTTGTAGATTTCATTTCCTCGCGACCAGAGATTCGATCCCGCACACAGTTTGAAAGGCCCAGTAGTACTCGGAGTGATTAATAACCTTCGGAACAATGAGAAGGAGCAATGGTTCGTTTCCGAACTGTTCTCGATGAAAGGTCAGGAAAAAAAAGAAGTGTTGGAGCAGTTGTTGTGTGATTGACGATACTGTGTCTTCGACAGCCATTTGGGGATCCTACGGCTATCATTTATCACGGTGCTGCTCCTGCCCTATCGTTACCAACCACAATAATAACATATTTTAATATTTATTAACAATAAGTAGCTGCCTGTAAATGATTAAAAGTAAAAAACAAAACAATATATATAAAATATAAAGAATATTTGAAGAAACTGAAGTGAGGTATCTCAGAAAAGTTATTTTCAGTTTTATGAGCTTATATCGACTCTCACTGGTTCATCTAAGCTATTTAGACTCTTAAAATATATAAAAAACGCTGCAAATTATTTCAATATGGTTTATTATTTCCAAACAACTATACATCTAAAGTAACATTATAATTTTATTCGTTTTTCGAATTCTACTCATCCTGAAACGTGGAACCTCAAATTTTGAGAGGGGGTTTTTGAATTTTTTGGTCGATCACAATGGTTGATTATTGAAAATAATAAACAAAAATATTTAAAAATCGCGATATCTCTACTAACAGTGCTTTGTTTTCGATGAAATTTCCTTAATTTTGTAGGAAATTTAAATATCTTTGAAACATCTTATCACAATATCGATAAAAAATTGCATACTTTTTGAGTTATTCGGAATTAAATTTTACCATCCCTCGTAACTTTTTTTTTCCAGCTTCTTTTCGTTTTAGTATGTTATGTAGATAAATTTAAAGGACGTCAAGGAAATGACTTTAGCGAAGTTTCATGGAAATCGGTCCATTCGTTTAGGAGCTACAGTAGGAGGTATTTCGGCCGCCATTTTGAAAGTAAAAGGAGAATTGTAATGTCGAAGAAGGGGGATCATCCTCAGGTGACCTCTGATTTTATATCAAAATTTGAAAAAAATCGGTCCAGTAGTTCTGGAGAAAATTCGCAGACGGCGAACGGCTAAAACAATGTTTATTCGTTTTTCGAATGCTACGCATCCTGAGACGTGAAACCTCAAATTTTGAGGGGGTTGAGAGGGAGTTGAGTTTTTGAATTTTTTTGTCGATCACAATAGTTGATTATTGAAAATAATAAACCAAAATTAAACAGGCAATTTTTAAAAGAATAATATTCTCACCTAAAAGTGTTCTTTTGTAGTAATTATAAATGTTTATAAATATTATTTTTTCTGTTGGCATTTCAGAGTTTGAATAGTCCGTGGTACAGACCCCTTTTTATCGAATTATTAACATCCACCTGAAACTTCGTGAATAGTTTCATCTCATCGCAACCTACAACTATTTTATTTACGAAAACTCTTAGAATTGGAGCATTTCCAATCTGGAGGGGAGACAAACTTTCTCTGTTTAATTAGGTACTAAAAACTCCTAAATACCCATTACAAAATCGAGAAAAAAGGTAGCCTACAAAAATATTGGGCCGTTTGTTCTAACCTTGTTATTTCGAAAAAAATGGGGGTGTAGATCACGCCAAACGATTCAATATTTTTTAAGGCCACCTTTTTTTCACGATTTTGGAATCAAATTATCTGACGATCCAACTAGAAAGCACATCAGTGTTTTCGAGTATTTTGTAGCTAATTAAATAGACAAAGTTTGCCTCCTTCCAGATTGAAAATGCCCCAATTCTTAGGGTTTTTGTAAATAAAATAGTTGTAGGTTACGATGAGATGAAATTATTTATGAAGTTTCGGGCGGATGTTAAGAGGATAATTCAATAAAAAGGGGTCTGTACCACGGACTAGAAGATCTTTTGCAGGCTTAAAAAGCCTACTTTATCTCTGCCTGTCTTGGACTATATCTTTCCAGTTTTCTGCAGGCAGCTCTATTGCATCTTTGTTAATTCCATCTATTCATCTGATTTTCGGTCTTCCACGTGGTCTTTTGCCTTTTTTTGAGGCCTTCATTGTCATCTAGAGGCTTCCACATGAATTTCTCCGAGCAATTGAACAATCAATATCTCATAATATGCAGTCAAGAAGATTATGATGGACAGAGCATGTAACTCATCTTAACTTCCTTACCTTCAAACAATACATTGACTAGTTTCTTTAAGCAGCTCTTCATTGGTCTCTATTTGTCAGTACAGCGGATTTATCTCGCAAATCTTTCAATACCTCTTTCTAGATTGATGGATAGTGTCCATGTATCATTATATCAAAACTGGCTTTATCATAAATTTGACCACCCTTAATTTATGATTGAATGGGATTTCAATACCTTTGATAGAGAGAAAGCAGGTCGTTCTGTTCTGACCGTCGGAGATTCATTGATATTATTTTGGACCCGAAGTGTTTGAATTTGTCTACTTTCATGAACGATTTCCCTTCTACGCAGATCGTGTTATCAGGGTGGAATTTTCGGCTTATTATCATATATTTTGTTGTATTTTCATTTACTTGTAGGCCAATGTGCATCCCTCCATTTTCACGTAATGTTTTTCTAATTATCTTTATCAGTATGGTTTGCCCATATTCTTTATTCTCCAATCTCCTTTCCTCTTCCGTTTCTTATGTGTTTGTTTTTTCTTCTTGACTACGAGAACATTTTTATGTTTTTCTTGCTTCTCTTATCAGAGTCTTAACGAGTTTTTCAATGCCTTCTGGACGGGAAATAGTAATATTATCTAAACTGTGTACATTAATAGTTATTATATTTATATCTGTAGATCCTTGGCCTCTGATAATGCTAAAAACCCTCCATGAAATAACTGGATCGCTCCGGTAGCTCGGGAAGATCTAGCCATCGACCATTAATGACCAAATGACACAGATTGAGAACATTGTGGCTGAGGGGCAGGCCATTCCCTCATTGTGCCGCGGCCGCCATTGATAAAGCTGGACACAATAAGGAGCTGGGCGGGAGAGCGGCTTTGTCGATGGCGAACAATAGCCTCATTGTCATTGCCTCCTCGACAATGAGCTCCCGGCTCATAATATACGGTCCATTGTCTTCCAGGGCTTCTTCTTGTAATTGCCAGCGCCTCTTGATGGCAGCCAGGAATCCCAGGCATCTCTTCTTCTTCTTGTCTTCAGGGGTTGTCTTTCCAGGTCCGCCGCGTGCTGAGTGTACATCGCTACTTCTGTGTTTATCTCCGGACGGCTATTGACGATTTTATTCATAATATTTACAACTGTATTACAATATAAATACATCAAGTAAATGCGTACACAGAAATATAGTCACATGAAAACTCTTGTTGAGAAACTAACCAGTGGTAGCACTCTATGTCCACATAAGGAGATCAAGAGGCCATCTTCTTTCCAGATGTCTTGGAGCGTTATCAGAGATCAAGGAGGAAGCAAGGTTAGAAAAGAGAGAGTTCGGATGGTTCCGCAGTTTATTATGGAAGGATAGGTATCTGGATTGTGCCGAATCGGAAACATATGGTACACTAAGCTCGTTATGGATGATTTTATTTGTGACAAAGTAAGGGGCATTGAGGCTTTTACGAAGGATTTTGAATTGTAAGGATTGGAAGCGAAAGGATTTCGACGGCTTACTGGAGCCCCAAATCTCAATTCCGTAAGTCATAATAGGTCTTATTATTGTCATATATATGAGTCTTTTGTAATTAAGTGGAAGCTTAGAGTGTTTGTCTAGTAAGTGCTGGAGTAATCGGAAACGTCGAGCAGTTTTCGGTTTAGTTTTGTATGAGGATTCCAGCTGAGACGTTTGACCATTAACGTATTTTAAATTTCTTTATTAAATTTATTACAGTTAACGTCACCAGTAATCGTGATTCAGGAGGTTATTCATATCATATGTAAAACAAATACAAATAATTTAAATTAAATAACTGAAAAAGTATAATACTAAAAATAAATATTTCTTCTTCTTTCGATAGCACTACGGACCTTGCAGAACCTCCAAGTCTTCACCATTCTCCCCTGTCCAAAGCCGCTCTTCTTCATCTTCGGACTACAGGTGTCCTCACGTCTTTCCCCATGTCTTCCAGCCATCTTAATCTGGGACGCCCTTTTCTTCGTCCTCCACCAGGTTGTCCCTCCAGAAGTTTCTTCGGGACACGCCGCTCTTCAGTCCTCTATAAATGCATCAGCCATCTAATACTACTCTTCTTCTCGCAGGTGACAAGATCCGTAGTTTTGTACAGATCACGGAGCTCCTAATTGTTCCTCTGCCTCCCTCAAGAAGCCAAAAATTCTCTTCAGAACATTCCTCTCCCACACATTGAGCACTTGTTCTGACTCCGTGGTGAGGAGCCATGTGTCACTTCCATATGTCACCACAGGTTTGATAACACCAACATATACGGCCTTATTTAACTGTAAGTTTAACACCTTCCCGCCATTATGGGTGACTTTATCCCTGCCTGTTTACCATTTTTTTCCGGTTATGTTGGCTCCAAGATATTTAAATTCCTGTATCTGCTGATCTACAAAGATGTAAAAGAGCTACATGCAGATAGCTGGAAAGAAATAGCCCAAGGCAGGCAGAGATGGAGTAGGCTTGTTAAGGCTGCAAAAGATCTACAAATTCTGTAATGCTAACAAAAAAAATAATAGTAATAATATAATAATTAAAAATTAATCAGATCATTTTGCTTATTCTTTTCTCTTTTTCTATGAAAACGATAGTATGTCTGTCTGTTTGTTTTTTATGCCGAAAAAAAAGTTACGATGGATTCATAATTTTATTTGCGGCTAACTCCAAAAGTGCACAATTTTTGGTTCATGAGTATTTGAAAGCTTCTTGAATACTCTCACCATCCTCTCAGTATCATAGCTCTTGGGGGGGGGGGAAGAGAGACAGGTCTAATACACACGAAATGAAGGTTATGTTAAACGAAATAGCTCAATTCCAACGCAATGACACATGTGATATTTGGAAACAAGAAAAATTGAACTGCTATCGGAAAATATTTTGAACACCGCTTTACATCCAACGGACAGTGCTATTTAAAAAAATATATATAGTTTTACAGGACGTTTGATATCAGATATATAAGACCGATTCCGGGGCAGGACTTCACAGCAATATGGCGGCGCTCGTTCCGCGCCGAAAATTCTAGCCTTTAAACACTATTTTTCGTTCACTTTAAATAATGCTTTGTATATTAACAACCTACAGACCAAACTTGTAAAGATATCGACTACCGAAGACTAATTAATACTGCGGGTTATTTATATTAAAATTGTCTTCAATCACACTAATAGAATTTTCAATGGATTTGGACATCACGGGGAGGATTTTTTCTTTGAATCTGTTAAAGGCATGTATCCTAATGAAGTATTAAGCCAAAATTTCAAAGCAATCGTTAATGAACTTTGATCAATTTTTCATTCTTATTTTATTTGTACTAAAGGTGACATTTTGTAGATTGCAACTGATATAAGTAGTCGATGGAAATAGTAGAGAGAAATAAAATATAAAATTGTACAAATAAATCATAAAGAAATAAACAGTATTTACTCTCTCTTGTAAAAAAAATCAATCCCAACCTACGACCGTTTGTGCTAACATTAGCTATATGAAAAATTTGTGTTTTCCAGGTTGAGCTAAAGCAATACGTGACGGGATAAGGTTAGCCAGATATAAAACCACGAGTACATTTTCTCTGATTAGTGTAATTAATGCATGATTAACTCTCCGTGAATACTCTCAGTACTCACCCAGAACGGACTGAGTTCCGGAAGTACTCAGTACTTTTCCTTGTAAAAGTATTCAAATCATGAAAAGTAATCGAGTAGAGTGAACCAGTGATGGACAGGTTGGACTTTAAATGTTAATAATAATCTTCCTTGTTGATTTAATGGTTAATTGTTTTTCTAGATTGAAGAATAATGCCCTTTGTTGACAACTGTATGAACAAAGAGATAAAAATTTTAAAATGCCTAAGTTGAACATTTATGTTATCATATCTTTATCGTTAGTTATCTTTACAGTTAAATAAAGATTTAAAAAATTTTTTTGGAGATTATAACTGCATAACAGATTTTTTTTTCTATTTTTGAGTGCTAAATAGAAAAATGAAATTCTAGAGATTCCAAATCTCCAACGTAGATGTTTATAACTATAATGATTTTGGCGGCATAAGCTAGAAATGACAAACATTTCCTCAGGTATGCCCATAACTGGTGCTTTAACCATACTGGTCATCCTAATTAAAACTCCTCCAAGCTAAGACGGGACTTGATGATACAAGAACCAGAGCTCGTGAGGAGATGAATCGGGTTCCAAGCTGTCTGCCCTAGCGGGCGCCGCAGCGTCTGTTCTTCCTCATCTTCTTCCTCAAGACATGGTCTTACAAAGAAGAGGGGCAGGGCTTTTGCCCCCTAAATAATTTAATAGCAAATATAAGATAATAAAATACAAAAGTTTTACCAGAAATTTTAGAACATTTATAAAAATATTTATAAATTGTAAAAATAATACTAATAAAATAAAAAGCCTATTCCATATCAGCCTGTGTTGGGCTATTTCTTTCCCCTTCATGCAACTCTATTGCGTCTTTGTTGATCCGATCTATCCTTTTACTTTATGCTCTTCCACGGCTTTTGCCTACTATTTAGGCATTCTTGTCGTGTAGAGGCTTCCTCATCCTCCAAGCTACTTGTCTCGCCCATCTTATACGCCGTTCCTTCATATCATGAGAAATTGATTGACCAGTTTCTGTCAGCAGCTCTTTTAGTCCGTGGTACTGTTCCAATTATTAACATCCGCCTCGAACTTCGCAAAGCTTCTTCTCAACGTTGCGCAATTTCTATTTAAGCCCAGAGACCTTTTCTAAAAGTGTGTATATATATATATAGGAGTTCTAGCAATGTATGTCTTTGGTTATAGCGCCTGTGCTCAGCCTCCATTAGTCATTAATTTAATACCAATGATGCGACTGAGAGAGAAGGTTTGAGATCTCTTCGAGTTCAGCTTTTCCTTCTGCATGTGACAGAAAAAGCACGGCTCGGAGTTTTCCTGTTCGTAAATATTGTATATATGTATGTTGTACTTAAGCTTATGTATATTTATTTATTTTTAATTTTATCTTTTGCTGTAGCGTTATTTAATTTATTTTTATTAATTGTACATCGAGTTGAATGAGCTACTCTATCTCTATTACTAATGATAAAATGTAATATTACTCAATAAAGAAATTATTATAAAAAAAAAAATTACTTGTGTCTAATTAAAGTGAATGTTGATACGAACTTAGTTGAGGCGAAATCATTGTATAAGTTAATAAGCTCGCTGGTTGGAGGCTGTTAGCAATGTTTTATTTTCACATTTTATAATTGTTGGTAGATGGATATCGACTCGAATTCCAAAGAGGTAGGGGGAGAAGGCTGGAACTGGTCGCTACAGTTACGTAATACGAGAGGAACAACTGCACGTGGACTGGAGGGCCATCATTAACATTCCTACCTCTGTGTATTAATAGCCTTCATTTACATAACGAGTCAAGTATAT